>OY811976.1:7940148-7974960 GCA_963681505.1 Eunapius fragilis | reverse complement strand
CAGTGAATGCTCTGTATAAACTGTACAGTGGTTCCAATAGGCTAGCCACTGCCACTTATGCAAGGCTTCCTAAGTAGCTTGCACAAAAAATAAAATCCTCAGAGAAAGAAAGGTACCAATGCTACAAGCACACACACACACACACACACACACACACACACACATACACACACACACACACACACACACACATACACACACACACACACACACACACACACACACACACACACACACACACACACACACACACAATGGTGGTCTTGAAAAAGCTTAGCAAGCTGTATCCGGACCTCCACCAGTGGACACTAAGCTAGCCCCTTTATGTTGGGACACCCATGGCACTACAAGGCCACCAATGGATGCATGTTACTTGCTCCTCCACATCAGGGCTTCCATCCCCACCAGTAGACACCTCTTTCACATGGGATTTCCCACCCACTTCACAGCAGGTGCCCCTTGCTCCTCCACATCAGGGCACCCCCTCTTCCATAGATGTCACACTTCTACGTAGGGATCTCCTTCCCCCTTTTTACCATTCCATCCAGGAGACACCCCCCCTCCTCCTCCACACAGTATACCCCTCCTAAACTGTGTAACACCAAATGGTCTTATTTCAAAATACTCTAAATTTGTTATGTTCTATCTCATGAAGAAAAAGAACTGATGGAACAAGTAAAAAAAAAACATTCTTTGTGAGAAAGTTGGTATATATGATTTTTTTTTAAAAGGCAATATAGGTGTAAAAAGGAAATATGTAATAGCCCTATATTTAGCACATTTGTAGGACATTGTGTTGTTGAACTGTGTGTGCATTACATTCCCCTTAGTAGACCCTTGTTTTCTTCCTTTTGCCATCCAATCCTATATGCCATCAACTTTCTCATAGAGAATGTCTTTATTACTTGTATGCAAGGCTTCCATCTCTAGGTGAGCAGATCTAGAAGTAGCTTGTCAACACATTACAAAAAATAAATTGCAAAGAAAGATTCCAATGCTACGTAGACATACATACACTCACATACACAAATACACACACATACACACACACATACACACACACACACAAACACATACGGAAATTCCAATGCTACTTAGGATTAGTGGTTCTGGTGAGGATGACTGTCATGTTTGCTACACATATGACCAAATGCAAAAGCCTATGGAACTCACAGGTCTGTAACATGTTTGGAAGCGGCACTGCCCCAGATCCAAAAAAATTCATAAAATATGACACCAAGTGCTCTGATCCTCAGGTGGGTATGTGACCATATGTCTCTTAATGGCAGAGTCCTAAACACAAAGGCATTAGCCTATCTATTTGCCACCATCTCGTGTAAATCAACATTCCATGGGTGACTTCCATGGGTGGCTTTGCATCTGGTCATAGCAAACTGACATTCATACCCACCAGAACCACTAATTCTAAGTAGCACTGGTTTGTGTGTGTGTGTGTATACGTGTATGTGTGTGCATGTGTGAGTGTGTGTGTGTGTGTGTGTGTATGTGTGTGTGTGTGTGTGTGTGTGTGTGTGTGTGTGTGTGTGTGTGTATATAGCATTATACATGGGCCCCTTCTAGGAATCTGTGCTATTTATCTTTTGTGATATTACATGTAGATCTACTACTCTTTAAACCTACTTTTGTATATAAGCCCGGCAGGAATATTTATTCCTGCTTTATCCCTAAAGATAAAGATCAGGGCCCTGGAAATTTTATATAACAAAGGAAGGTAATAAATAGTACGTCCTATGTCTTTTTAAACCTCTCAATGGTACACACTCATATCTTCAGCGTTTATAGTGATTTGTGTCTGTATTAGTGTGTGAGTGTGTAAATGGATGCATGTTATGGAATATGGGACATGAGGCATGGTACGTCATGATGTGGCAGGTACTGTGAGACAGGAACAAATAGTCCAGTACATACAACACATTAACCCAGTACATACAACCAATGGGGGGAGGGGTTGGGAGGGGGGCCTTCCTCTGAAAAAATTGTTGGGGCCTTTGCCCCCATGGCCCCCATGCTCCTATACCACAGTGTATAAAACACACAATCCAGTTACACACGTGAAAAACACATCAGTCAGAATATAAATAGTTGGATAGTAAGCCAGTGAAAGCACTGTAACCAAAAAAAGTTCAAATAGACAAAGCTTATAGTGAATCCATGCATGTAGCACATAGCAATTTACAGGGTGTACAGCAAGGGGAAAGAATAGTGGAAAGAGTGTGTATAAGTGTGACGTGAGACGTGTGTATGTGTTGGTTCATGGGTGTATGTGTGTGCCAGCCATGCAGATGAAATGAAAAACGGTGGGCGTTTAAAATATATGTGCCAGCAGAACGCAAATCCCGACAATAAGGAAGGGTTACATGCGTTCCAGCCTAGCTGCGCTGCATGGTCTTTAAATCGACCACGCCTCTCCCATAGCCTAGCTGATACACCGTGCACTATATCTCATGGCTCTGACGTACTGTTATAGGTTGTGAGCCTATAAATGGCCACGCAATGAGTGGCACCCAAAGAGTATGACCGAATCGACAGGGACACATATTGTTGTGCGCGCGTATCGGTACTGATAGTACGTACCGTGTTTTGTATGGTGATGGTAGCTGAATCCCACGCATTTTGATCGCTTAACGAATCTTGTTCGTTATAGAAGAGAACCACTGACGTTTGTAAGAACGTATATTAACGGTGGTACTTCAGTTGTACATGTAGTGGCATGGGCACGGGAGGTTATTGTATATTCATGTGCTCGGAGTAGCGGGAACCAGGTTGTAGTAGGTTAATGGCGCGAAATGAACGAGAAATGTGCAATTACTTTGCACAGCTGTATCTCCGTAACGGATCAAGTAAAAATTAACGAACAGGACAAATCGATAGGTACAGGACCCCTCTGCGTATAAACCGAATTTGAAGTTAATTGAGATGTCCTGCCGAAAGATATGGCCAGTTTGAACCCCAAGGGGGTATCGGACGTTGCAACACTGGCACGAAGCTAATGCAAGAGCCCAAAATTTATTTTACCAAAGAGAAATGATGTAGTATGAAGTGTTGAAAATAGGAAGTCAATAGCATTTACGGTTCGGGAGATGTAGCGATTTTAAAGTGAATCATTTTTATAACTTTTATATATATATATAGCGATACGACATTTTCTCAGACCCTGTCCATACATATATTCATATACACAATCATATTCACATGACCCGAGTGAGCTGTAGTCTTATTTTTTGAACAAGCCTGAAAGTGATCTTTTCATACTAAACATCAGCCAGGCCACAAATGGTAACCAGTACAAGGATCGGAGCATTCTACGTCAACCACAGGCATCGAACCCTGTTTGAACAGAAATTAGAACTGCATGAAAGGCGCTCTAATGATAGCGTACTATGATCAGTAGTAGTATGAAGACCGCTGGACTTATAGATAATTCAATGCTGCATGTCAGTTTATAACAAGTATAGCTATGCACTGTTGTCACGCATCAAATTGATGTTTGGAATTAACCCTGCAGCGCCCATGCAACGCCATAGTAACAGTTTCAAGAATTTACAAATGCTAAAGCTGCAAAGTTTCTGGGTAGGCTTACAGCCCCCACTCATGCCCTCGCTAGGGAGGAATGGGAACCCATCCCGACCACGCCCCCGCAAGAACCGTTCGAGCCTTCCTAGAAGAATAGAAATGGAAAAGGACAAAAATAAAACAAGCCGTATATAGTATGTTTTAGAATGTTATAAAAGCAGGTGAAATTGAATCAATTTGATGTACATGTAGCCCTAATAATGCAGTCCTGAAGTCCTAATCACCCGCCCGAATGCTATAAATATTAAATATTATGTGGAGGACCAGAAACTAAAGATTAGTTTGGTGTGACCTAACAACGACCTTGCTTTGCACTAGACGCGTAGGAATTTTTAGTATCTTCTGAAAAGAACCTGTACCAGTCAAAACACAACGTTCGAAAGCTCACTTTGAAAAGCCGACATTCCCATTCAAAATCACAATACCGTAGCCACACACCTTATGCGACGTCAGGTTTACTAAATGCACCTGTCAGTGGTAACTGCAACCCCCCCCCCCCCCTCCCTACGGTTTCGTTCTGCTATTCAAAACGAATGCGCGTTAGCCTTTCTTTGTAGGTATACCCCTGATATTGTGCCGCTATTAAGAGTTGCAGATATAATTGTACTACAAAATACCTGCCCCCCCCTCCGCCCCCAACGCGCGAGATTGAAAAAAATTGGGTACTTTTTAAAATCACCGTAACTCAGTAACCATTTACGCTAGCGCTTACCTTTTTCAAACTTTTGTAGGACTACCATTCCTTTCCAGGAATATGTACTGTGCAGCATCGCACTGACATGAATTACTTGTGACAAGGTCATATAACTGACCTGGTTCGGGACAGCCATATCTTTCGAACCGCTCGTCTCCAACCGCGGAAATTCGGTGTGCATTTAGTAAAAACATCCTTCAACATAGGCAACGTCAGCGTTTACCTTACACTTGACGGTGATAAACATCGTCCAAATTGTGTCGGTCCTCCATTTTGAAATGACATAGGCCCGAGTCCGAACCATGTCTAGGTTTCATAGTTAGTGGACGATTTCCGTGCGGCACAGTTATGATCCATGTCTGACCTTAGAAATGTGAACAATGCAGCCTGCAAACCTAGACATGGTTCGGACTCGGGCTTCTGTCATTTCAAAATGGATGGCCGAAAGGGCAAAAGTGAAGGGAACAAGGTTTTGGGAAAAGAAAAATGAGACAAAAATCCTATATTTAGCACTTCTTTTGGTTCTGTTACATTTACATGTGCAAGATTTTTGCCTGCATTTTTCTTTTCCCAAAACCTTGTTCCCTTCCTTTTTACACCACTTTTACCCCCAATTCCTATTCCCACCAACTTTCTCGTTAGAGAATGTTTTTCGTTACTTATATATATATGCGCCTCTGGTGTTTATACCATCCGTAACGCAAGCGAAGGTGCTAACGCTCATACATACACAAATTATTTGCCAGTGTAGATTTCCTGATTCCAAATGTGGGTTGCCTAATAAGAGCTACGATAATAGCCTTTGTTAGGGGTAGGTTCTTAGGGTAGGGCTAATGGTCACACTAGGGTCTTAGGGTAATTGTACACATGGCGGTGTGGCTGAGGGTGTGTGTGTGTGTGTGTGTGTGTGTGTGTGTGTGTGTGTGTGTGTGTGTGTGTGTGTGTGTGTGTGTGTGTGTGTGTGTGTGTGTGTGTGCGTGTGCGTGTGTGTGTGTGTGTAGGTGTGGCAAACCAGCATCGATCTATCAGTATAGTAATCAGTAAGCCAGAAAACACGTACTATATACAAATGCAGGCAGGGTTTGCCTTCCCCCGCTACACTGCCACTGGGGGAGGTACGTTCAGTTTTTTTTTTTTAATATGTGTCAAGCAAACTTCTTCCTGTGTACCATTTAATGCTCATTCCCTTTCACTTCCACCATTCATAGATTGAGTTCGTAAGCGCGTAACGGTATTTATCCAACAATTACAAATGAAGAGTGTGCACAGTCACGCTATGGAGCCTACCATTTCTGTTTTGTTCATGCTGTGGTGTGTTTCAAGTACACATGCACGTAAGTACTGTGCTAGTGTAGGATTGTATGATTAAAGGAATTATGCACTCTCTGAATAAATGTATGCTTCTAAATCGCAGGAAGCAAAAAAAAAAAGTAATTTCAAATGATACCAATGTGTAAATTTTAGCTCAGAACTAATTGACTAAAAACGAAAAGGATGGGGAATTGAGTTATTTTATGGAGTTCGAGATTTACATGTGTCTAATAATTTGATTGGCAAAGAGATTTTAAAAGTACTTTTGACTTCTAATGTTGTGATGTACTATACTAACTCAAATTTTTATGATGTGTAATTTTTATGCTTACACAGAATCTGGATTCACTTTGACATCAATTAGTGGAGAACCAAACGAACTTATGGCAGTCTGGGAAGAATCTATGAATAATATTATTCTTGAATACAAAGTCTTCTGTTCCACCTCTGCCAGTCAGCCATATCCTGAACAGATGATTGGATCAAATGAGGCCACACTCAGATCTAAAGTGAATTGGCCAACATTTAATACCATAATCACTGGACTCAACCCATACACCAACTATGATTGCTATGTGTTGATTATTCTGGAAGGGCTGACTCCTGATATGTCGAATGTAGCTACTGCAAGGACTGATGAATCAAGTGAGTGCGATATATGTTTCACACGCATAAGACTAAAACCTGTGAGTGCCTTGTAATTTGTCAGGAAGAGTGCAAGTGTGATAGGTTTTACTTCACTTTCATATCCTACAATTTCTGTTTCAATGGAACTGTAATGCATGTATATATATGCGACAGTTCATGACAAAATGTCGTTTTGTTATTGATATAAATAATAATGATATTATATAAACCTGGCGCTTGGCCAACATCAGGGCAATCCTTAGCAGAGCATTCCAAGATCATTAACTAACCTTAATTGATAGTTATTATGTGTTTCCTTTTTAAAAATATTATGTTGTTTAAGATATGTTTGAATCGCTATAACTAACGAATGGTTAACACTTCTTCAGCACTTCATACTAGACCATTGCTCTATGATAAATCTTGCATGTCAAATTGTTCAATCTATGGCTGTCAATACTATGGTAGTTAAACTTAAACTTCTCTGCTCCTGCTTGGAAGGTTGAGTAGAAGGTATGCATGGCATTTTTGGCAACGGGCAAAGTACTTTGGTGTACCAAAGTACCTTGCCATAAATGCCATGCATTATTTGGGGTAATAGTCATGCTAGGTGTGTGAATAAGTTGAGTGTCAGTGGTCCAAAAAATGATTCAGTGATTGATTGAGACACCGGTTTAAAATATGAATAACTGTATTCATTATACAGCTCCATCATCACCTCTGAACTTTTCTGTGTCCACTGTTCCTGAATCACCTAACCAACTGTCTGCTATGTGGTCTCCACCCATACCAAAGAATGGCATCATCACTGCATACACTGTGTACTGTAACACCTCTGCCATTCAGGCATATCCTGAACAGATAATTGGACCAAACGTGGCCACTCTCAGATCTGTAGTGAATGGGACAACACTGGGTGCTACAATCACTGGACTCAACCCATACACCAACTATGACTGCTATGTGACTGCTAACACATCTGTGGGGGAAGGAAGCCTCTCAACTGTAGCTACTGCAACGACTGATCAATCAAGTGAGTAAATTACATGTTTCCAACACACAAGACTAAGACTTGCAAGTGCCTTGTTATACTATATTAGGATGCGTACTGCTTCTGTGATGCTTCAATCATATGAGTACAATTAAATGTGATTAGGCTATAAGTTAGTATTGTGTGTAGCTGAGCACATGCTAGCAGATCAATACCAAGGGATGTGAGATGTGTGTTTGCTGTTACTACTGTACTCCCATAGAAACATTTTTTGGCATCATTTTGTTAAAAGGATGAGGCTGGTAGTTGTCATGCAGCTATGCAAAATGACTTCCCAATAGAAAACAAGGCGTGTTTCAAGTACATATGCGAAAGTGCTGTGCTAGTGTAGGATTGTATGATTAAAGGAATTGTACACTACCAATAAATATGAATGACTGTATTCATTACACAGTTCCATCATCACCTCTGAACCTGTATGTGTCCACTGTTCCTGGTTCACCTAACCAACTGTCTGCTCTGTGGTCTCTACCCATACCAAAGAATGGCATCATCACTGCATACACTGTGTACTGTAACACCTCTGCCAGTCAGGCATATCCTGAACAGATGATTGGACCAAATTTGGCCACAGTCAGATCTGTAGTGAATGGGACAACACTGACTGCTACAATCACTGGGCTCAACCCATACACCAACTATGACTGCTATGTGACTGCTAACACATCTGTGGGGGAAGGAAGCCCCTCAACTGTAGCTACTGCAAGGACTGATGAATCAAGTGAGTACATTATGTGTCTCCAACACATAAGACTAAGATAAGATTCATCAATTAATGCTCTACTTTGCTTCAATGACACAAATCACATGTTGTGTGCGTGTGATTCATACTGTGACATAAGCTCTGATGTTTGTAAGGTAAAAGTGAAATGGTTTGCAAAATAGAAAAGAATTTGTACATCACACGAGTTAGGCTGTACCATTAACTACACAAAAGTCATCATATATTGACTGAAGCATGCTGCCTATAATATATAAGCATCTTTAAATAAAATGACTCGCAATCAGTGCCCAAGTATTTTGATTACTTAGTGCAACGCTGTAAACATCTACCTGCCCAGCTTACTTCTTCTTTAGCTTGTACATTGCAAATCATCTGAGTTGAAATTTACTTCTCGCTAAGTATTGCCTATGGCAATATTGTACTTCACTTACTTTGTATTCAATCTTTGAATTTCAGCTCCATCATCACCTGTTAACTTTCGTGTGTCTACTGTTCCTGGCTCACCTTACCAACTGTTTGCTCTGTGGTCCCCACCCATACAACAAAATGGCATCATCACTGCATATACTGTGTACTGTAACACCTCTGCCAATCAGGCATATCCTGAACAGGTGATTGGACCAAACGTGGCCACTCTCAGATCTGTAGTGAATGGAATGACACTGGCTGCAACAATCACTGGACTCAACCCATACACCAACTACAATTGCTATGTGAGTGCTAACACATCTGTGGGGGAAGGAAGCCTCTCAACTGCAGCTACTGCAACGACTGATGAATCAAGTGAGTGCATTATATGTCTTCAACACATATGACAAAGACAAGTGGGGGCTTGTAATATGTCAGGAAGTATGCAACTGTTGTGTATGTTATTTCATTCCACATCTCGCATCATCTCTGTTAGAGTACGATGTACTATTAGAAATGAAAGATTCTGCTGTATAAGATTTGAATGATAGTGTTTTTTTGTTACCTTGAATGCACAGTTAACTACAACCTCCAATGCTAAACTAGTCATCTAGAAATATCATTTGGCATTACCACACACAGCCTAATTATTGCATTAGTTATCTCAATGAATTGATATATTTTGCATTTGATTTACAGCTCCATCATCGCCACGGGGTTTTTCTTCGTCCACTGTTCCTGGATCACCTAACCGACTTTCTGCTCAGTGGTTTACACCCATACCAAAGAATGGCATCATTACTGCATACACTGTGTACTGTAACACCTCTGCCAATCAGGCATATCCTGAACAGGTGATTGGACCAAACGTGGCCACTCTCAGATCTGTAGTGAATGGAATGACACTGGCTGCAACAATCACTGGACTCAACCCATACACCAACTACAATTGCTATGTGAGTGCTAACACATCTGTGGGGGAAGGAAGCCTCTCAACTGCAGCTACTGCAACGACTGATGAATCAAGTGAGTGCATTATATGTCTTCAACACATATGACTAAGACCTGTGGGGGCCTTGTAATATGTCAGGAAGTATGCAACTGTTGTGTATGTTATTTCATTCCACATCTCGCATCATCTCTGTTAGAGTACGATGTACTATTAGAAATGAAAGATTCTGCTGTATAATAGATTTGAATGATAGTGTTTGTTTGTTACCTTGAATGCACAGTTACCTACAACCTCCAATGCTAAACTAGTCATCTAAAAATATCATTTGGCATTACCACACACAGCCTAATTATTGCATTAGTTATCTCAATGAATTGATATATTTTGCATTTGATTTACAGCTCCATCATCGCCACGGGGTTTTTCTTCGTCCACTGTTCCTGGATCACCTAACCGACTTTCTGCTCAGTGGTTTACACCCATACCAAAGAATGGCATCATCACTGCATACACTGTGTACTGTAACACCTCTGCCAATCAGGCATATCCTGAACAGGTGATTGGACCAAACGTGGCCACTCTCAGATCTGTAGTGAATGGAATGACACTGGCTGCAACAATCACTGGACTCAACCCATACACCAACTACAATTGCTATGGGAGTGCTAACACATCTGTGGGGGAAGGAAGCCTCTCAACTGTAGCTACTGCAATGACTGATGAATCAAGTGAGTGCATTGTATGTCTTCAACACATAAGACTAAGACCTGTGGGGGCCTTGTAATATGTCAGGAAGTGTGCAACTGATGTGTATGTTATTTCATTCCACATCTCGCATCTTCTCTGTTAGAGTACGATGTACTATTAGAAATAAAAAATTCTGCTGTATAAGATTTGAATGATAGTGTTTTTTTGTTACCTTGAATGCACAGTTAACTACAACCTCCAATGCTAAACTAGTCATCTAGAAATATCATTTGGCATTACCTCACACAGCCTAATTATTGCATTAGTTATCTCAATGAATTCATATATTTCGCATTTGATTTACAGCTCCATCATCGCCACGGGGTTTTTCTTCGTCCACTGTTCCTGGATCACCTAACCGACTTTCTGCTCAGTGGTTTACACCCATACCAAAGAATGGCATCATCACTGCATACACTGTGTACTGTAACACCTCTGCCAATCAGGCATATCCTGAACAGGTGATTGGACCAAACGTGGCCACTCTCAGATCTGTAGTGAATGGAATGACACTGGCTGCAACAATCACTGGACTCAACCCATACACCAACTACAATTGCTATGGGAGTGCTAACACATCTGTGGGGGAAGGAAGCCTCTCAACTGTAGCTACTGCAATGACTGATGAATCAAGTGAGTGCATTATATGTCTTCAACACATAAGACTAAGACCTGTGGGGGCCTTGTAATATGTCAGGAAGTATGCAACTGTTGTGTATGTTATTTCATTCCACATCTCGCATCATCTCTGTTAGAGTACGATGTACTATTAGAAATGAATGATTCTGCTGTATAAACATAATAGATTTGAATGATAGTGTTTGTTACCTTGAATGCACAGTTAACTACAACCTCCAATGCTAAACTAGTCATCTAGAAATATCATTTGGCATTACCACACACAGCCTAATTATTGCATTAGTTATCTCAATGAATTGATATATTTCGCATTTGATTTACAGCTCCATCATCGCCACGGGGTTTTTCTTCGTCCACTGTTCCTGGATCACCTAACCGACTTTCTGCTCAGTGGTTTACACCCATACCAAAGAATGGCATCATCACTGCATACACTGTGTACTGTAACACCTCTTCCAGTCAGGCATATCCTGAACAGATCATTGGACCAAACGTGGCCACTCTCAGATCTGTAGTGAATGGGACAACACTGGGTGCTACAATCACTGGACTCAACCCATACACCAACTACAATTGCTATGTGAGTGCTAACACATCTGTGGGGGAAGGAAGCCTCTCAACTGTAGCTACTGCAACGACTGATCAATCAGGTGAGTGCATTATATGTCTCCAACACAGAAGACTAAGACTTGCAAGTGACTTGATATGCTATGTCAGGATGCGTACTGCTTCTGTGATGCTTCATTCATTTGAGCACAATTAAATGTGATCAGGCTACAAGTTAGTATTGTGTGTAGCTGTGCACATGCTAGCAGATCAATGCCAAGGGATGTGAGATGTGTGTTTGCTGTTATTACTGTACTCCCTTAGAAACATTTTTTGGCATCATTTTGTTAAAAGGATGAGGCTGGTAGTTGTCATACAGCTATGCAAAATGACTTCCAAATCGAAAACAATATCACATTCAACGTTAATAGAGAATTCCATTTGCATATAGAATTTATGGAAACTACCATTTCTTTTGTGTTCACATACTGTGGCGTGTTTCGAGTACATTTGCACAAAAGTGCTGTGCTAGTGTTTATGATTAATAAGGAATTGAACACTACCAATAAATATGAATGACTGCATTCATTATACAGTTCCATCATCACCTCTGAACTTCTCTGTGTCCACTGTTCCTGGTTCACCTAACCAACTGTCTACTCTGTGGTCTCCACCCATACCAAAGAATGGCATCATCACTGCATACACTGTGTACTGTAACACCTCTGCCAGTCAGGCATATCCTGAACAGATGATTGGACCAAATTTGGCCACAGTCAGATCTGTTGTGAATGGAACAACACTGGCTGCTACAATAACTGGACTCAACCCATACACCAACTACGACTGCTATGTGACTGCTAATACATCTGCGGGGGAAGGAAGCCCCTCAACTGCAGCTACTGCAAGGACTTATGAATCAAGTGAGTGCATTATATGTCTCCAACACATAAGACTAAGACTTGCAAGTGCCTTATTATGCTATGTGAGAATGCGTACTGCTGTTGTGGCTAGTGTGATATGTTTCATTTATATGAGCACAGTTAAATGTGATTAGGCTATAAGTTAGTATTGTGTGTAGCTGTGCACATGTTAGCAGATCAATACCAAGGGATGTGAGATGTGTGTTTGCTGCTACTACTAATTACTCCCTTAGAAACGTGTTACATCTTAAAATTATATTTCTCAAAGCCAGTCTCTGTTGATAGACCCAACTTATAAACTGATTTACTTCAGCTAAAGAATAATATTTTGCATCAATTTGTTACAAGGATAAGGTTAGTAGTTGTCATACAGCTACGGAAAATGACTTTCCAATAGAAAACAATATCACATGCAACGTTAGTATAGAATTCCATGGCATAATGAATTTATGAAGACTACCATTTCTGTTGTGTTCACAGCATGTTTCAAGTACATATACTGTGTTAGTGTAGGATTGTATGATTAAAGGAATTGTACACTACCAATAAATGTATGCTTCTAAATTGCAGGAAGCAAAAAAATACATAAAAAAATATAAATGACTGTAATCATTATACAGTTCCATCGTCACCTCTGAACCTGTATGTGACCACGGTTCCTGGCTCACCTTACCAACTGTCTGCTCTGTGGTCTCCACCCACATCAAAGAATGGCAACATCACTGCATACACTGTGTACTGTAGCATCTTTCACACCATGTCAATTCCTGTTATATCTGTGGTCAGTGGGACAACACTGGCTGTTACAATCACTGGACTCAACCCATACACCATGTATGACTGCTCTGTGACTGCTAGAACTTCTGTGCGGGAAGGAAGCCCCTCAACTGTAGCTACTGCAAGGACTGATGAATCAAGTGAGTGCATTATATGTCTCCAACACATATGACTAAGACTTGATTAATCGATTAATGCTCTACTTTGCTTCAATGACACATATCACATGTTGTGTGCGTGTGATTCATACTGTGACATAAGCTCTGATGTTTGTAAGGTAAAAGTAAAATGATTTGCAAAATAGAAAAGAAGTTGTACATCACACGAGTTAGGCTGTACCATTAACTACACAAAAGTCATCATATATTGACTGAAGCATGCTGCCTATAATATATAAGCATCTTTAAATAAAATGACTCGCAATCAGTGCCCAAGTCTTTTGATTACTTAGTGCAATGCTGTACACATCTACCCGCCCAGCTTACTTCTTCTTTAGCTTGTACATTGCAAATGATCTGAATTGAAATTAACTTCTCGCAAAGTGGAAATATTGCACTTGACTCACTTTATGTTCAATTATTGAATTTCAGCTCCATCATCACCTGTTAACTTTAGTGTGTCCACTGTTCCTGGCTCACCTAACCAACTGTCTGCTATGTGGTCTCCACCCATGCAACAAAATGGCATCATCACTTCATACACTGTGTACTGTAACACCTCTGCCATTCAGGCATATCCTGAACAGATAATTGGACCAAATGTGGCCACAGTCAGATCTGTAGTGAGTGGTACAACTCTGGTTGCTACAATCACTGGACTCATCCCATTCACCAACTATGACTGCTATGTGACTGCTAACACATCTGTTGGAGCAGGGAACAGTTCAAATATAGCTACCGCAAGGTCTTATGAATCAGGTGGGTTGTTTAGCATCTTAGGTTAACATTAACAGACATAACTGACAAATGCTTTGGTCTATATTGTTGTATTCTCTCAAGCCTTCCAGAAGGTTGTTTCAGAATACTGGTGGTTGTGGTTGGGTTATTTATTACCTGAAGAATGTTCAACCAATTTAAACTGTGATTCATATTCATAAGTGTTTGAGGGTTTGGATGGAATTTTATCTGATTCAGAGAAACGGCTTCCAAGGTTCATATTATCTCCCACCTCTGACCACTTACTTCCTGTACTGTTTAAACAACTTGACTATTTTAAGTAGTTTAAATTGGTTAAAGTTGTATTGTTAAAAGGTTTGTTTTGATGCAGAAATTGCTATAATTTAGTTGCATTGTACGCAATACATGACTCAGTAGCCTCTGGGCCTGGCTGAGCTGTTGCATAAAATCATTCCGTGTTGCAGTGTTTCCATATCTAGTAGATGGCTATGAAAATTAATCTTGCCCAGTGAATCATAAACAGAACAACAGTCACAGTAAATTCTGTTGCAATTGTCCATAATAATTCATCTTAGACATTTGCAGCAATTACAATGTTGTGTGCACAGCAGTGGACATGTATCAAGTATAAGGCTGGTAGTCTCTTATTTAATCATCTTCCAATCCCAATGCTAAAACACCCAAGCTTAATCATTTTGAATGGCTTTTATTTAAACCATGAAGTTATAGAATTGTACTATACATTACTGAGTCACCTTCTATTTACAGCTCCATCATCACCATTGCAGTTCTCTCTGTCCCCTCTTCCTGGATCACCATACCAACTGTTCGCATTTTGGTCCCAACCATTAACAAAGAATGGCATCATCACTGCATACACTGTGTACTGTAACATCTCTGCCAGTCAGGCATATCCTGAACAGATGATTGGACCAAATGTGCCCATTGTCAGATCTGTTGTAAGTGGAACAACACTGGTTGTTACAATCTCTGGATTCATCGCATACACTAAATACGAATGCTATGTGACTGCTAACACATCTGTTGGAGGAGGAAACTATTCAAATGTAGCCACTGCAAGGACTGATGAAGCAGGTGAGATGATAATAATGATCAAAGTCGTGTGTCAGACTACACCAGATTCTACAACCAAAACTCCTTTTTTCAATGATATATGTACTTATTCAGAACTCATAATGGGCAATGATTTGCCATTAAACTTAATATGTGTAGAATTACGGAATTCTGCCATTGCAACCATGTTAACCTATTAGAGGACTAAGTTATCTAAACCATGCAAAATTACTCAAGCAATCCAAGTGGGAGAAATTCAGTATTCTCAAGTGGTAGCTGTATTTAGAGGAAATGGATTCAAGGTACATCCCAACCATCTAGATTTCTTACTTCCTGCGTAATAAATACAGTTTGATAGCTTCTGTTTAAGTGTGACATTTATTTAGGTGTCTTGTGACCACCAATGATCTGCCTCATTAAATATGCCTCTGTGCGTTAATATCATTGCATTTGCAGCTGCATGTACAATTTAACGCAATACTTTACTTCCTTTGATTAATTTGCCATAAATAATATTTGGTGTTATATAAAGATTTCGCTATTTCTCGTGGTTACAAAAATTGAATCTTTTGAAATATTTTCAGCTGCAAATACAAATATCAATAGTTTTAGAAACTAGATATTTTTTCTGGTTCTCCACCACACACACACCTCTGCAACACATTTTTACATGCATGCTGTACCCTCAAATATGTGCTGATCAGCATCTTTCAATTTCATTTGCATGTTGCTCCACCAGGTTAATATGCTACTTCTTTCTGCCTGCTAGTGACTTTGTATTTGCAGAGCTCTCTAGTCCAATATAATGCACTATATGTTTGCTTAACCCAAGTAATTGTATTCATTAGGTTTAGATCATACAACTAGAAAATATTATTCCCTGCAGAAGAAAGTTGAACTTGTCACCATTTATCAACAGTTCCTTCATCCCCACTGAACTTTGCTGTGACCGCTGATCCACGCTCACCTAACCAACTGTTCACTCAGTGGTCTCCACCCATACCAAAGAATGGCATCATCACTGCATACACTGTGTACTGTAACGCCTCTGCCAGTCAGGCATATCCTGAACAGGTGATTGGACCAAATCTCTATATCAGGTCTGTAGTGAATGGAATAACACTGGCTGCTACAATCATTGGGCTTGACCCATACACCAACTATGACTGCTATGTTACGGCTAACACATCAAATGGAGAAGGAACGCCATCACAGATTGTCACAAATCAAACCACTGCATCAGGTAGATATAAATATATGTTGAGTTCATATAATGAACACCTTGATTCATGCTTTGTTTTACACAGTCAAATCAACGTTTGCAATTTACTCAGACATTAGTGGCATTGTAATCTTAAATACCAGATTGAATTGCTAATATGCAACAGTTTACAGCATGATTGCTCCTAGTGAACCAGTGATTTCATGCCTCCGATAGAAACACTACCAAACAGTTGTGAATGACTTGTTGATCTGTACATGAATGCACAAACAAAACATTACAGTCATTGAAAGGGGGAACAATGGAATGTGTTAGAATAATATGGATGCAACTGTTGTTTCAAATACTTTACTAATTTATTTTTGCACAGCTCCATCATCACCGTTGAATTTTTCTGTTTCCACTGTTCCTGGCTCACCTTACCAACTGTCTGCTCTGTGGTCTCCACCCATACCAAAGAATGGCATCATCACTGCATACACTGTGAACTGTAACATCTCTGCCAGTCAGGCATATCCTGAACAGATGATTGGACCAAATGTGCCCACTGTCAGATCTGTAGTGAATGGGACAACACTGGCTGCTACAATCACTGGACTCAACCCATACACCAACTATGACTGCTATGTGACTGCTAACACTTCTGTTGGGACAGGAATGAAATCGAAAATACATTCTAACACCACTGATGAATCATGTAAGTAATATTGTATGCCAAAGTGCAATGAAATTACTACGAGGCAAGTGTGAATGTGAGGTGCATGTTACTTAGAGCATTAAATCAATCAGATAACATTTGATTTCTATCCTACACTAGTACCAGGACCAGTAACTGTTCTGAAACAAATAAGCAATGCTTTCACAACTGTTACATTAATGTGGCTTCGTCCTGCTGCCCCTAATGGTGTAATTACAATGTATCAGGCATTACTGGGGTCAGAGGTCATCATCAATTCCTCTGCCACACAAGTTGTATTGTCTGGACTTATATTTGCAACTAGCTACAATATCAGTGTTGTTGCGCTTACTGTAAAGGGAAGGGGACAACCAACTTACCTTGAAGCAAATACTGCCTCAATTCGTGAGTCTATAATCCTCCTACTGACTAATGGCCAATTATCTCATTGTGTGTGTTCTTCCATTAGCTGAAGTAGCCATCACCTTACTTCAACCTGTCTCCAATACTGCTGTCAGGTTATATTGGAATAGTACAGGTGTTCCTCGTGATACCACAAGTGTAATTGGATATGTGGTGAAGTTCCGTTCTAAATTAAGTGTAAAGCGGCAGACTGGTGGTGTTCAGACCCAGGAATTCCCCTCAAATGCCACAAGTGGAATAATCAGCAGTCTGGAACCAAGCTACACTTATTATGAATTTAGTGTACAGGCTATTGTGAACATATCTGGACAGCCATCTGTAAACCCATCTGTGATGTTTACATCTTCATCTAGCCTCAATGTGCTTACTTCAGGTTAGTTAGCTATATCAGGTACCAGTATCATGCATTTCATTTGCACTGTACTATGATAATAAAATATTTGCTCTATAGCTCCAATGGATCAGGATCAGACCTCCTCCCATACAACCATCACAGCCCTTGGAGCTACTCTGGCCATCTTGGTTGTGTTACTCCTTATTCTGATTGTGGTTGCTGTCATAGTAACTATTTTGGTTATGAGGAAAAAGCGGTAAAAAATAACAGTGGCATTTTAATTTGTATGGAGTCATTTACTTTTCTTTGATACATGCGTGAGATGAGATTTAGATTTAACTATAATTTAATTTCCACGCCATCTTCCATAGACGTGGACAGCAATATGCAATCAACATAAAACATTCCAGCAACATTATTGCTGAGTCGAATACCAGCAATGTGATCGTAAACAGGTAAACGAAACCTTTTGCCCTCCACCCTATTATAATTAGAATCATTGTTTACAGAAATTCAATTGCAATGATCCCTATTATACATAACAGTGAAAGTGTCAGGAAATACTCCATTTAGTTGTGAAAGCCTCAATATTTCTATTGCTGTGAAGATACTAAGTGATTTGACTTTGACAGAATTTTTTAAAAGCTTAGCTTAATGGGAATGTCATATATCATATTTGTGCTGTTAGGATCAGAACCTTGCTACTGCAACGTTCCACATACATGTGTGGTTGGTGTGGTAAAATGAAGTCATTAAAAAACATTGCTTGCCCATAGAGGAGCAACAGAGAATCAGATGGCTACCCGTTTAGTCTTAAGAATACAAATACTTCTCTACATGTAGTTGTAGCAAAGGAGCAACAGCCTTAGAGGTGATTACGATCACAAGAGTTTTGTTATACCTTTAATTATGCTGATCACTGCAATATTAGTGGTGGTGAACTTAGTACATATATGAGACACAGAAGTGGGTGATGAATTGAAAGCAGCAAAAAGTAAAAATACTAATGCAGTTGTAGAGTGATGGCACCATCAAAATTCCTGTTCTGTAATTTTTTTATGTTCCCGGTATGTAGTATGTACTTATTGATGTGGCAGCTGGGGGAGGGTCTCGAATCACTCAAGGGAGGTCAAACACCAGCCATTGTATGTAAAGTGCCTGCAGCTCAGTTGTGAAGCAGCTGTTCCCAATGCAGAGACCAAAAGAATAGAGAGAGGCAGTCAAATCATACATTGTACACATAGGTACCCACTGATCATGCTACATATAACCTAGTTTAAGCGTGCAGACAACTTCTATGAATAGATAGCTGGTGATTTTATATAGCAATACGACATTTTTTCGTGAACTGTCCCTTGTTGCAATGAATTCTACACAGGGATAATTTTCTTGGGAAAAAAAACATGGTGATGTAATTATATTGAGTACAGTATAAATGTGTGTTCCCTCTAATGACTCTTTGATCTAGAAGAATCATAAAAATCCCGCCTTTCTAATAGATACTAGCTAGTGTGTCTTTTGATGTGTTTTCTAACAATTCAGAACAAACTAGTGGGCATTCAACACTGCATGTGCATTATTTGTGATTCAAAAGTATAATATCTATTTTCATTGAATAAGGTAATATTACACTACTTTATTACTCATTACTTTGTTACTCCTTATTGTGGTCAATACAGGCCAGAGGAGTCTGAAACTGTTGTCACAGAAGACGTTGTGACTCTGGGAACAGTGACAAAACTTGTACGTACTTTAAGTCGAAAAGGAAAGCACATGGTTGAAGTGGTGAAAATGAAGTTTGATGATGCAGGACCTGGATATGATGATTCACGCGTTCCCGACCTTACTTCTTCTGAAGAAATAAATGCACCGGGAGGATCGGTTGGATTGCTTAAACGTACCTTCTCGAAGCAAAAACGTAATATGGATGACGTGGCTGAGCTCAAGGGAGGTGGCATTGTTCTGCAAAACCCAAGCGAAGACAGTAGTCAATCGGAGAGCGGTGTTTGAAATGTTTGAACCCCAAGAAATTATATTAGTATACTTCTATGTAGCTAGTCAATTTGAAATAGATTCGCCATTTTAACCAGATATCCTTCTTGTGTGTATTTTTTGCTATGCATGCTCCTTATTAATTTTTTTGCATACAGTTTAATTGGGAGTGCTGACTTTCTAAGATTACTTCTGAATCATAATTTCTCTCGCTTCCGCGCGATCCTATTATTACCTTGTCCAGTCTTTTCTCCTGATGTCCCACTTTCTCTTTCCGTGCAGGTTCAGTTTTCAAATTTTTAAGAGTTGTATATTATTACTCCTAAGTTGTAGTTGTGTGATGAGTCGAGTAAAGTGAGGATAGCTGCTGCTTACATGTTTCTACATTCTGATGTTTCATAACTAAAGTCCCATAAGAATAATAGAAGTTTGCTTATCCTGCTCAACCACAGCTAAGTATAATAGCTATAACACAGTTGGGTATAGACTGTAATCAGAAACTACGTTAGTAGTTACTATATAGAAATTGACTTGGGTCGTGAAATCATTTTGAAATATTGACCCGCGTATAACTCGCGTACCAAGAAACAGATAGTTTAGCTCTTTGTTGCTATCGAACCAGAAGGCAAAGACGGTCATTTTAATGTTTTGATCCAGTCTTCAAACTGTTTGCTTTAAGAGAACAAAAAAGCTCATGTTTTCTTTTCTCGTACCCAGGCCAATTCTTCTCCGTCGTCGTCGAATAGACCCGGCGTAAGGAATGCAATTATTCTTAAACGCGTCACTTCCGGAGTTCTTCCTGTGTAGAATCATGACGGGAGACGTATGTGTCGTGTGTAAAATGACTCGTAAGTTGGACAAGAGTGTATCTACGCACTGTATTCCAGTCGAAAAAAGTACGAGGGCACGTTGGATTCGATCGCTTCGCCTTGTAGAGAAGGATAATAAAGCTTACCATCGCGTGTGCAGCCGTCACTTTCCTTTGGATGGACAAAGCGATCCCCTTGATCTGTATCCAGTTGGATTAAGTGCGGATGTAAATGTCATTCCTGAAGGGAACAGTGGTCAGGATTCACTTGGGGTTCGAAGCCCATCTGAAATGGAAGTTCCTGTACATGCAATTACATGTAGTGTGGCCACTAGTACTGTGGCGGCGACCTAGATACACTCTTGTCCAACTTAAGAGTCATTTTACACACGACACATACGTCTCCCGTCATGATTCTACACAGGAAGAACTCCGGAAGTGACGCGTTTAAGAATAATTGCATTCCTTACGCCGTTAAAGGGAAGGGTCTATTCTTCTCGGATGAATATAGACCCTTTTCCAATGACATGAATATTTTAATTATCACACGCACACTCACGTGACTACATGTGTTCTGAAGGTTGAAAGCTGTGAATTGTTCTAGTACGAAACTTTAATGTAAGGTTGGTACTCATTGTTTCCATCAACTGATCGATGATTATGAGCGATGATTCTTGCTGCGTAAGCGTAGGTTGCTATATCGAAAACAATCTTGTAATCCCTTTGGCGATGCATGGTAAAGTTATAAAACGATGCCTAAAAATTCTTCGCCATATCATGGGTGTTAATGGATACATTTCGCTTCAGCCTTTTGTACATCCTCTATTAACTAATCAAGAGTGTGCAATTGAATGGCTTTGGCTGCATCCAGACACTGAACAAGAAGGATGTAAACCAATCAAACCAAGTACTCATAGATAGGTGCTCGGCGGGTGTTAATAGATATAAATTACGTTCACATGATGTTTTGTTGCTGCGATTTTTGCAACTAAGTTTCACAGTTTGCCCTTACATGATTATGCAGCCATGCCACGAATATTCCAAGTTGGCCGCCGCTATAAGCGTCCACGCTCTATGAGTCTGAGCTCGTCTATTGATGAGATAGACCAGAAAGATGCCACAACTCAAGTATCTTGTGAGTGCTCTCAGAGTTGCTTTTAATTGCTATTATTAACATATAGCTTGCACTTGTTTCATCATCGCCGTATTATACTTTAGGTGATGATATGTACTGCCATGAAGAAGAAAGCCTTAAGATAGAGTTTGAAGGTATTCAATGTGAAGACAAAGGGGTGAATACAGAGATACATATGAAAGATGAGGCTATGAACACAGATGTAGAACTTAAGGACGAAGGTGTTAACACACAAGAAGACTACTGCTACTGCAGGAGATATGTCCAAGAAGAGAGTGAACACAGCAGTGTTATTATAGAATGTGCAGAGCACAGGCATTTTACACAGCATGTGCAAGTAGAAGAGAAAGCCATAAACACTGATGTAGGAATGGATAGTAGGTTTTTCTCCACATCAAGCCCATTTGAAATGCTTAAAGGTGATGATTCCCAAACACACCTCTATACCTCACTCAGTTCCTACAAAGTGTTCGAGACAATTTTGACTCCTTTGAATCCATTCATGCATGTCTATGAATAATTATACTTGCAAGCTGTCACATCGGGATGAATTGCTTTTGGTTTGTATAAAATTGTGACGAGCAATGCCTCACGAAGACTTATCTATAGATTTAGAATTGCTATTTCTTCAGTTAGTAAAATATTTCATCATTGGGTAGATGTTATGTCTAGAGAACTGCATCGTCTGATATGTTGGCCAGATCGAACAAAAATTTGACAAACACTGCCTGATTGCTTCAAGCCTATGTATTCTCATGCTACTTGTATAATAGATTGCTCAGAAATATTTCTGGAGCGACCATCCTCATTGTTGGCTAGAGCTCAGACATATTCTCAATACAAACACCACAAAGTTTTTGTTGGCTATCAGTCCAACAGGAGCAATAATTTTCTTATCTAAGTGTTGGGGTGGACCAGTTTCAGATAAGTATTTGACAGCCAACTGTGGTTTCTATAACAACCTTATCCCAGGAGATCTAGTACTGGCCGACAGAGGCTTTAACATTGCTGATGATTTGGCAGTTATCCCAAAATGAAGTTGAAGTCAGTAGGTCATCTCGAGTGCGAATTCATGTTGAGTGAGCAATAGGAAAGTTGAAACACTTCAAGCTTCCTCAGTTGAGACTACCTATTTCTGTGATAAAAACATCTAAGGATACGTATTTTTCAACAATTGACAAGATTCTTATTGTATGTGCTGCCTTATGTAACCTTAATCCTCCCTTGGTCCAATGGCATTCATCAAATATTGTGAGTACAATACAACTGCTTTATGCATCAAATATGTCATACACTTGGGTACAGTCATATATGTACAGTTGACAGGTTTCATGAGTATTGTACACGTTGTAGGCATTAAACTTAGTGATTTTTTTAAATGTATCTGATATAATTGTATAGATTACATATCTAGGGAGTGAGTATCGACCCCGTAAAAGGAGGGCCCGAGCATAGTAAAAATAAAAATAATTTTAAAAGATCGTATTACTATTAATATGGTTGGTCTGGGTACGAGATTAAATGGCTGAGTTGGAAGGTTTCATATGCCCGCTTTGTAAGGAAGACTTGAAAGGGATATCTCAGCTAGAAGAGCACTTCAAACATGAACACGAAGAGAAAAGGTTCTCCAAGCTTAAGAGTAACCTGAAACACATTTTTGACAAGGCCAAACCGAAGATGATGAAGAAGAGGGCTGATCAAAAGCCTACGGCTGCCATAGTGACACAAGTTGCTACTTATCCCTTATCAATCGGCCCGGCGGCCATTGTCAGCGGCATTGATCCGGCGTTGTGGCCACCACAAGAATTTGGTTAGCGTTTGTCCAGTGTCTTTAATCGCCACCTAGTACTCTGTACTCTATAACTGCGCCAGGTACCGCCATTGACCACATTCTCGACTTCAGGAAGATTAGAGACGCCAAGCTGACGCGAGAAGCCATGGAAACGAACAGACTGGTCATTCGAGTGGAAAAGGTTGGCAAGTGTGGAGGGAGTTATAGAGCGTTCATACTTGTTTCAACAGCTCTTCAGGCTCCTACGTGATGGGCATTCTCGAAAACTTAAGGGTAATAACAACTATTTATGCCCCGATCACGTGTTGCCGCTATATCCGCGATACACACCCAGGAAAGTTCATATTGTATCAAATACTGTAATACATATTTGAAACATTTATCTCGGTAAGTGTATACATAATTGTATCAGATAAGTGTATTTGTATCATAATAGCAATGCATATCTTCTTACCTGCATCAACGTTTCAAATATGTTTTTTGCTATGATACAATCACCAGTTATGATACAAATTTGAACTTTCCTGGGTGTGTACATCATTGCGATTAAAGATTTCGCGAAAAAAATATCACGAAACGGAAGTATACAAAGATATACAGAAATCTAAATTTAGAAACGAGCAGCGAATAAGCATATGGGTCGAGGCAGCAAAAAGGGACCTAGCACATATTTTTCAAGTTTTCAAATTATTTCATATTCAAAGAGACACCTATGTCCTCTACAACTTCTTTCTTATGCACTGGAAATTAGCCTGTCCATCATGGAGTTACAGGGTCCCAAATTTTTAATTACGCGTACATTTTTATTGCACGCGTGGACTCTGATGCCCCTTCCTGGAAATTTTTATAATATGCGCTAGGTCCCTTTTCGCTACCTCGACCCCATATGATGAAATTAATTTTACAGTTAAAAAAGTTTTGAAATTTGTATACACATACATTTGTCCAGCCTTTCAGGTAAGATGTGCCACCTTTTCTTCTGAAGAATATTCTTAGCAGTGGAAAAAACACCCTTTCGGCAGGTGCTGTCATAGTAGGAATGCACAAGTACTTCCTTGCTAGTATAGCTATGGTAGGGAAGTACGTCTCGTGATTCCTCCACCACATCTATGGATCATCTTTTCTGAAATTGATTTCAGCTACCTTATAAGGTATCGTTCCAATTCATCTTTTATATGGTCACTTTGTACCTGTCCCTCTGTCTCTATATCGTCTCTATATCGTCTTTCTGACCAAACAGTAGATTGAAATGGAGTTAATGCTTTTGCTGGTAGCTCCAGATCATCATCTTTTGCCCATCCAAAGTATTTCCATAAGGCACTTTTGAACACATTGCGGTCAACGCTTTTTGGTAGCGAGTAGCGTATGTTTATTTTGGGTACCTAATCCATCACCTAATCGCCTAATCGAGCGATAATCGATAATTGATCATGAAAATTGATAATTGGTCATAAATTGATCATGAATAATATTGCGATTAAATGCTCATGTCGCAAAATAGACGATTAAGGATGAAGCTTATTTCGCTGCAACACTGCTAGTCTCAGTGCCCAGACCTTACATCACAGCACCTCACCAGTAATGTAATACACCTGGTGCTGTGATGTTAGGTCTGGGCACACCGTGACCACCAATGGGCTAGCTGGGATTTTTATATTACATTTTTCACAGAGCTCTAAAAAAAATACAAAAAAAAAAAAAAAACTAATTCTTAGCCATAGCCTGATGTAACCACACCCTCTCATATTGCCTGATGTAACCACACCCTCTCATATTGCCTGATGTAACCACACCCTCTCATATTGCCTGATGTAACCACACCCTCTCATATTGCCTGATGTAACCACACCCTCTCATATTGCCTGATGTAACCACACCCTCTCATATTGCCTGATGTAACCACACCCTCTCATATTCACAAAAGGGTCTGGAGACATTCACATACCCCACCAGTTCTGATTAGTTTTTTAAAAATTAAAATAATGTTACCTTAATGCAGGAGGATCGCAGTAATAACTAATTAGAACCTATGGGGCATGCGAATGTCTCCGGACCCTCTGTCAGACTAGTCTGTATGAGGGTTGAATCCCCTGTAACAATCGACTGTAAGCTAACAATCTCTTGCTTTAGAGATCGAGAAAGAGATGGTGCCATGTAAATCTGATCGCGAGGAGAAGAGTTGCGTCAAGTGTGGGAAGGCGTTCAGCCTACAGCGCTGGAAGTACCTCTGCTTGCTGTGTGGTAACACCATCTGTGACGGTTGCTCCCTGTTTGTGTCACTGAGTGACATCTGTGAGTCGCCTGACCTTGTGAGTAGGGAGGGGAGGGAGAGAGATAGATAGCAAGGAAAAGTGTAGTGTGTGGAAATGGAAATAGTGAGCGGCTTTGATTGGTCCTTCCGTTCCACATCTCTTCCCCAGACCCTCTCTTGAAGGACTGCCCTGACTATCCTACTCTGACATGTTTGTATCAACAGCCCAAGAAGTTCAGCTTGTTGGGTAACGAGGATGAGGATATGAGGATGTGTAGCTCCTGTCGTCATCACTTGTCATAGTCAGTCACATGACCCATACATGTATGTCATTGGTCACGTGACTTGTGTATATTGTGGTTACTTTCAGTCGACTACAGTGCATGGCTTCAGAGGTGAAATCTTTGCTGACAACTTATTATGAGGTGTGTGGGGAGTGTGCGTGTGTATTGTGTGTGGGTGCATGGGGAGTGTGCGTGTGTACTGTGTGTGGGTGTGTGGGGAGTGTGCATGTGTGTGTGCTGTGTGTGGGTAAGAGCCTGATACTTAGAAGCTGTGCGCCTTTTTCACAGAAGATGCAGCTGGCTATCGATGAAGCTGATTCCCTGAAGCCTGCATATTTGGAAGTTGCAGAATCTATAATGTGTGTTTTTTTGTCTGTCAGTGTATGTGTTTGTGTGTGTGTGTGTGTGTGTGTGTGTGTGTGTGTGTGTGTGTGTGTGTGTGTGTGTGTGTGTGTGTGTGTGTGTGTGTGTGTGTGTGTGTGTATGTGTGTGTGTATGTGTTTGTGTGTGTGTGTGTGTGTGTGTGTGTGTGTGTGTGTGTGTGTGTGTGTGTGTGTGTGTGTGTGTGATTTTATGTGTTCAGCCCAGCTACTGTCAACTGGTTACTATAGGAACGGGGAATACTTGCACACACTGCAGGATGCTCAGAGGAGGCGTGGCACTCTCTTGCAGCTTTATAACAGCATTGATTCCATCAGGTTTGAGGCAACCAATGTTGTGTGTAGATGTAACTATGGTGACATTATTAAGCTATCATCCATTATTTTGACCCATGACCAATATAATACCTCATTCAATTGGCCTCCTTTTGGCATATTATTTTTATTTTGTTGTCTCATCAGTTGTGCACCTTAGACCCAAACCAGCTAATCTTGCTTTTGTAATGAGGCCCACATCAGGAACTACGTTAGCAGTTTCTATATTGGAATTGACCCAGTCATGAATATCTTTTTTTAAATGCGAACTGCGACTAGCAACACTCCCGACAAATGGACAGCGTAGATAATAGTAGAAATCGAACGAGTTCAAAACGAATTGTTTCACACTGGTCGGACTCAACGAAAAAAAAATTTTTAGCTGCTTTATGATTTATCAAGGGTTAGAAATGTAATCCTTTATTTTTCATATAAATTGATGGCTATGTTTCATGATGGCTTCTACTTGCATGAAATATTCAAAGTTTACAACAGCATAGATTTATTTACTACATTGAATTGCCTTACACAGCAATGACAATTATAGCTTTTGGTCTAACTGATGTCTGGCTGCATAGGAATTTGATTGGACAACATTAAAAAAAGTTTAAATTAAAAGTTTGTAATGCTGAACTTTTACTTCTTCCGTGAGCGTCTTTCATTATAGATTTTGCATATATCCTTCGGTTTAGTGCATCATAGCTGCCTTGGGAACACTGCTAGAGGGATAATCCATAGGTCTTTAAATTGGCCACCTTTGTACAATCATTGACAGCATGATGGGCATCCGAAAGTTAATTAAATTAAGTCACGTACAGAAAAGTTATTGGGATTCTTTGATAACTTTAGTTACAAGTATTTAATTAAAGCAGTCGTTGTGTCAGTGCAGTGAATGATAATTAGATTTCATCGAGCACGGGCAAGCCACTCGCTCGCAATTTACATGTCACTTATGTGTTAATTAAAATTTATGGATGAGAGCGGTACTGTACTTGCCTCGTCAGAAATGCTGGATTATTTTTTTTGCTGATAACCTTAACGGTTCATAATAGATAATAATCAAACAAGCAGATAAGCCATTTTTTACATGACATTGCATGGAAGACTGTACCATCCCTCTCCACAGCAAACAGATCCTGGCTATGGGGACCGCTCCCCCTGCTGCATCTCCGGAGTGCTCTCTGGCCCCTCCCCTCGAGAACTTGAGGCTGTGCAGGGCCATTCGCAGCAGAGCCACCCAATACCTCCAAGAGAACCTCGTCACCTTGTCTACCCTGCCCTCTCTGGAGAAGCTCCAGAATTTGAGGGCCACCAAGGACGGGGAGGCACAGGAGAGGATAAGAGAGCAGCAGAGGAAGAGGGAGGACCAACGTCAGCAGGGTGCTGGAGTAGAAGTCACGACCAGGGCCCTGACCGTGGGTAAAATGGGCAGTTCTGATAGGGATGCTTGGACAGAAGTGGGCTGGGAGGATGAGCAGTATGGGGTCGGCACCCCCTTGATGGATCCCTTTGTAGAGCAGCGTGGGCAGCTGCTGTCCTCCATTCAGCAGGCCAAACAGTACGGGGTAGATCAGTTCATGGAGCAGCAGGGACACAGTGGAGTGCTATAACAACAGTATCTTTCCCTTACCTTTTTTTTTTTCTTTTCAACTCTGACTCATGGATTGTACATGAAGTGCATCAAACTTGAATTCTTTACTTTACTTGCTGAATACACAGATAAATAGAAGTGCCACATACAGTATTTAGAAATGCATGTAGTCAGTGCGTAGGTTAGCTTGCCGTATGTAGTTAATAAAGTCTACAGTTATGAACATTCATCCATACAAAAGGAAGACATGAGGAAATTGAATGCACATCAAGCTAACATGTGATGTGACAGTGAATTGAACGCTCGTTGCTGTAGCTGTACTTTAAATCATCAAAAGTTATTTAGTTTTATTGCATGGTTAAAACATTAACTTTATTGACTTGTAGGTACAAAACGTTAACTTTATTGACCTGTAGGTACATTGACGCATGCAGTGTAGGAAGGCCTCTTGTTCCAGCTTAAATGGGTAATATGCATGGGGCATTAAAACTATCAATCCTGCAATGGAGAAGCATGCAGGGAAGAGGCTGACACCACTGATTCGAGAAGCAAGATCATCATCAACGACAAAGTGAAAAGGAACTGATTATCCATCTGTTCTATCATATTTTCATGAAGTAGTTTTTCGTTATGCACTATACCTATTGTGGCCAGCACTTGGCATTGTTCAAATAGTGCTTGCGGCTTTCACATATATCAAACTGCTCCGCTTAATTTTTTTTACTGCACACTAGCCTAATCACTTCGCTTTGCTTGATGGCCTCCAATGTTTTAGCAAGACTTGGCCATGCAAGATGGTCGACATTCCGACAGGACCAGTGTGCTGCTTTAAAATATATTTTGCAAGGCATGCAGAGGTTTCTCAGTCCTTCACACATGAATATGAATAATTAATTTCAGCCTCCCATCCCCTTCACTGACTCCATTGTTTTCCAGAGCTCCCATATCGCCGCAAGGGTTACTTTGTTTGGCACTAAAAGCATGTTATTTAATGTTGTAAATTACTTGCATTTCACATTCACACTTGTCTTGTGCTGGCATACAATATTACTTACGTTTCATAAGTGGTGTTAGAATATATTTTGATTTCATTCCTCTCCCAACAGATGTGTTAGCAGTAATGTAGCAGTCATAGTTGGTGTATGGGTTGAGTCCAGTGATTGTAGCAGTCAGTGTTGTCACTCACTACAGATCTGACAGTGGGTACATTTGGTCCAATCAACTGTTCAGGATATGCCTGACTGGCAGAGGTGTTGCAGTACACAGTGTATGCAGTGATGATGCCATTCATTGTTGTGGCACAAGCCAAGATGCATATAGGGTAGTTGGTGAACCCCCAGGACCTGTAAATGTTCTGAAACAAATGAGCAATGTTTTCACCACCGTTGCATTAATGTGGCTTCATCCTGCTGCCCCCAATGGTGTAATTACAATGTATCAGGTATTACTGGGGTCAGAGGTCATCACCAATTTCTCTTCTACGCAAGTTGTAGTTTCTGGACTTATAATTAACTACAATATCAGTGCTGTTGCGCTTACTTGTAAAGGGAAGGGGACAACCAACTTACCTTGAAGCAAATACTGCCTCAATTTGTGAGTCTATAATCGTCCTACTGACTAATGGCCAATTATCCCATGTGTGTATTCTTCCATTAGCTGAAGTACCCATCACCTTACTTCAGCCTATCCCCACTGCTGCTGTCAGGATAATACTGGAATAGTACTCATGATACCACAAGTGTAATTGGATATATGTGGTGAAGTTCCGTTCTAAATTAAATGTAAAGCGGCAGACAGTTAGTGTCCAGACCCAGGTGTTCCCCTCAAATGCCATATTGCATGTAGAATAATCAATGGTCTGGAACCTAGCTACTATTATGAATTTAGTGTACAGGCTATGGTGAACATATCTGTGTAAACTCATATGGGATATACATCTTCATCTAACCTCAATGTGTTACTCCTGTTATTAGCTATATCAGATATCATACCTTACATCTTATTTGCAATGTGTACTATGCAATGAAAAGAGAATATTTGCTCTTCCGTAGCCCCAATGGATCAGACCTCCTCCCATACAACCATCACAGACCTTGGAGCTACTCTGGCCATCTTGGTTGTGGTACTCCTTATTCTGATTGTGGTTGCTGTCATAGTAGCTATTTTGTTTATGAGGAAAAAGAATGTTTGTATGCATTCATTTTCTTTTCTTTTATGCATGAGATTTAGATTTTACTAGAATGCGATCTCTTTGCCATCTACAAAACATTCTAGTGACATTATTGCAGGATATCAAACAAACCTTTAGTATCTCTTTGGTTCACAACTACATTATTATTGCTGCTGCAGCTCATTGCTTCAATCATTCACCCACTTCTATATCTCTAAGTTCACCTGTGCAGTGATCAGCATATTTAAATCAATCATGGAACGTTGCAGTAGCAAGGTTACAATACTAACAGCACGAATATGATGTATGAAATTTTCATGTTTGAGATAAAGCATTGTTTTAAAAATGTCAGCCAAAGTAGAATCCCTGGCATCTTTATAGGTGTAGAAATATTGAGGGCTTTTACGACTACGTGGAGTATTTTCTGACACTTGCACCATGATGTACATGTGTAATTGTCTTCACCACAATTGAACCTCTGTAAGCAATGATTCTAATATGCAGATATTGATATTCTGACTTCAGAATAATATTATATAGGTATGACTTCATTGGCATGTTTATTAAACCCCACTCCTCAGTTACCACCTCTAGAGTGATGAAACCTTCACATTACCCTTCTTCAATTAAGTTCAAAGTCTTTTTATGTTCCACTAACAGCAAAAATGTGCTAATGTATGGGACAAGTGTGCACATTTAATGAAGTACAGCTGCATGAAGCATGGAAAGAAAAGGTTAGATTTTAGTATATAATTTCTAAACCCAAGCAACAATAATTGTTAGTACAAATATAATATATTGTTTCATAGGTAGTAATAGTACATGCACATCACTCAGTACATAGGCCATGGGCCTTCTCTACATGTTGCCTAGTCTGTTCTGCTGAATACTTCACTTGGATACAGCCCGGGCATGCGGCAGCTGGGGGAGGGTCCTCCTGTCACTGAAGGGGGGTCAAACACCAGCCATTGTTTGTAAAGTGCTTGCAGCTCAGTTGCGAAGCAGTTCTTAGTGGTGAGAGGGAACTCCACCTGTGCATTCACAACGCAAAGTTAAGAGAAAGGCAGTCAAGTCACACATAGGTACCCTCTGATCGTGCTACAAGTTTGAATTGTACAGAACTAACACAAGAACTAACACAACTGCTATGAATAGCTGATTACAAAATACGCATGATTTATTGTGTGCAAGTACTGGTATGGGTATTTGAAAAACAGGTTGTGCCGGAGCTCCAGTTAACCGATCACAAGAATCAAATAACTGCAGCTTCAACTGGTTTTATTTTAGCTAGCTTCAACTAGTTTAAACAACAGTAACCGACTGGTTGTTATGTTATAGAGTTGCAAGTGGCGTCATGTGCGTCTTACATAATGTCACTTGTGCATATACTGTTGCCATAATGCAAAACTCAAGAAAACAATAAGACGATGAGAGGGAACGGTGGAGGTAAGGGGGATGGGATTCACCTCACGTGGTACGGAAACTTAGAGCAACTTTGCTACGTATTGCTCTTATATCAGCAACGTGCTTAGGGGTGGACCACCTTTCTTGCCATGTGGCAAAGCCTGACGTTGTGTTTGTCCCATTTAATTACAATGTGTATTATTATGCATAAATAACCAATCATAATAAATATTTCAACGAGATATCAAACGAACGAACGACCTTAACCAACTGGTCAATTACTTAACCGACTGATATTTTTTTTACAAACGGTTTTTTTCTGAACTGCCAGATTACAAGCATGCACCAATAATAACTGTGTAATAGAGGGAAATTTTTAAAAGGGAAGTAGGCCCAGTTTGTGAAGACGAGACTTAAAATATTAGTGCCATGCCAACAGATTGATATATGAATTCTACACAGAGATAATTGCCTTGGAAAAGAAATTCATTGTGTTGCAATGATACGGAGTACAGTATAGGTGTGTTCCCTCTGGTGTAATACGATGGCCCTTTGATACGGAAGAAATCATAAGAATCTAGCACAAAAACAAGCCAAGCTTCCTTGCATGAGCTTACCTGAACGTCTTTCTAATAGACACTAGTGTATCTTTTGATGTGTTTTCTAAAAACTATGAACAAACATGTGGGCATTAAGTGCATCATTTGTGATTCAATAGTATAGAATCTATTTTCATTGAATAATGAAATAGTTACTCGTTACTTTGTTACTCCTTGTTGTGGGCACTTGCAGTATTTACTATGTTGGGAAAAGGTTATATTCCTGCTGCATGAAAACTTGCTATCAGTGCTGATGTAATAGTTATTAATAACAATGCCATTAATAACAATGCCATTTTGTAAAACTGAGGTTTCGACCAAACTAAATAAACTATCAGAGTGGATTACGTAAGATATACTCAAATTGGGATTGAAGGCTTTCTAATAGATGCCCGTGCTAGTGGGATTTCATCCATTATGAACTGTCTTTATCCATTTGCAAACAATGTTTTTCATTTGCAATATTGCGTTGCACCTGTTTATTAAGTGCACATGCAGTGTCAACAGCAGGATCACTAGCCAACCTGGAAATAATATTGCTTCTGGTACGACAGGTACACAGTCTGGGTGTCCAGACCAGAGATGAACAGGTGGATCCCGTCGTCATAGACGCTGATGTTGAAGGAGCCGTCCTTGCTTCTGTACAGGCCAGTGTAGATGGCGGGGTTGGGCGGGTAAGGGTACACAGGCTGGAGGGGGCTGAGGGCTTCCACCAGGGCGGGGATGAGGGAGACGTAGATCTCTACTCCCGGAATGATCTGCTCGAGGTCTGGTCCTCCAGAAAACATGATATTCATCCCTGTACACACACACACACACACACACACACACACACACACACACACACACACACACACATTTTAAACTTAAAGGTGATATTCGCAACATTTGAAGTGAAAGTTTGAGAGACCCCCCCCCCCCCCCACCTTCCCTCAAGACATCACACCATCCTTGTTTACAGGCCATACCACTTGAAAATCTAACCAGGATTTATAGCATTTTGTCACCATGGTATTATCATAGGATAGCACCACAATCCAGAGTGATGATATTACATCCCATGGATAGGACCCACCTAGGAGCAGATCTGGAACGAAGGAGAAGAAGGAAGAGTACCCTGGGATGTTACCACTCTTGGTCAGGATGGTGTAGTTGGCTAGGAAAGCTATCTCCCAGGGAGTACCAAATCCAGTGAAGCTGTCCGGGTTGATATATACTAGAAAAAATGTACACAATAAACTGAAAAACTATATGTATACATAACATACAAATGGAAATTTTAAAAAACTTGGGGCGTATTACACATTACATGCATACAAATCACATGAACCCACATGCACTTACACGCACACCACACACACACCAACAAACACATGTCCTAACATGGTAGCATCATCTCTCTTCTAAGATCTTCTGACAGCACTGCAGAACCTTTCCTCGGACCAAAAGGAATCACAATGTCATAGAAGAATTGCAAAAGCTGTTGACGGAAATAAGCTTAATGAAATGAATTTCTCTCTCCCCCTTGGAAATGCCAACATAGAACCTTCCCACCTGATGCTGCACATCTACCCATATGAGTATAAATTACATCATCCACACCTGCATCAAAATAACCACACCTCCATATGCATAATTAGATCATCCACACCCATACCAAAATAACCACACCTACCATATGCACAATTAATCAACCACACTTATACCAATAAGACCACACCTACCATATGTTATTAGATCATCAACAACCATACAAAAAAGACCACACCTACCATATGTATAATTACATCATCCACATAATACCAAGGCCACACCTACTATATGCATAATTAGACCATTCAACCCATACCAAAAAGACCACACCTACTATATCATTCACACCCACACCAAAAAAGACCACACCTACTAAATCATTCACACCCACACCAAAAAAGACCACACCTACTATATCATTCACACCCACACCAAAAAAGACCACACCTACTAAATCATTCACACCCACACCAAAAAAGACCACACCTACTATATCATTCACACCCACACCAAAAAAGACCACACCTACTAAATCATTCACACCCACACCAAAAAAGACCACACCTTGTTCATGTCCTCAATGTTAGAGTACATCTGTCCGCTGGGTGAGTCCCATCCTAAAGAGAAGAGGGAGGCCACAGAGCCATCGTTGGAGTTGTACCCCACAGCCATCTTCTCTATGACACTACTCATGGCCACACCATGGAGGGGGGGGGGGGGGGGGGGGGAGGGTAGGATGTGATAAGATCAGAGTGCAAATTAAATAAAAATCCAAGCGAAAGAAGTGCTACCTGTCTGATATGTAGAACCCTGTGTTGTTCATTCCAAGAGGGGATAGAATGTTTGCGGTGACGTAGTCTTCATATGACGTCCCGGGAAGCACATTCTCCAGCACACATCGTCCCAGCAAGCTGAAGGCCAGATTGCTGAATTGAAAGTG
>OY811976.1:7922648-7937648 GCA_963681505.1 Eunapius fragilis | reverse complement strand
TGTTCAGCACACACACACACAAGGTGTGTAATAAGGCGAGGAGATTTGGGCGTTTGAAAGTAAAGGAACTGACAAGCTGCTATCTTAACATGATGACCTATTGCCTCTCTTAGCTCATGCAAAGTGCATTAAAACCTGATGATATGTGATCCAGAGCATAACTCGTTGTGGTGCTTCGCTTGAATGTATTTTCATAGGCCACGCCAAAACAATGCACCCTGAGTAACAACTGCTGCTGATAATGTTTTAGTATGAAGTAAAAACAACATGATTATGGGATGTAACAACAGCCCTTACCCTTGTGGTGACAGCTGTGTGCAATGGTGGTTGCCCCATCTGGTATGCTATAACATGGAGATGTTTACTGCTATGGTATCATTAGCATAATGTCCAACACATGTATGAAAGTGAAAGCCCACTTGCAATAGGTAACAAATCAGACTATTCCCACTGCTTCTGCTGATTTTCAATTCAATGTGTGGTAACCATGGCTTATATGTAGAGGGCATACCCTGCTGCACACAGACAGTACTCCCCCTTCCTGGAACTGCTTACTTAGCAACTTAGACACACCTAACATCCTCTCGTGAATACAATAACTAACCACCTTAACCAAACGTTTGAGACAACAAAGACAGCATGGAGGTTAGGGATTGTGGCACCAATACTCCCCCATCAGAGGTAAAATTTGGAAGACTCTTATCCCTTTCATCTCCATAGAGTGCACAAATGCTATCCTTTATGACAGGAAAATCACCATCAGAGGTAGGTACATGTATTATACTTGGCATATTGCAAGGTCATGTCTCAGCCCAACCAGGAATGAAGTAGGAAAGCACAGCACTGTCCAAAGGCATGGTAACGTCCACAGGCATGATAACATATGTAACAGCTGCAAATCTAGATGTGTAGCCAGTCCCAATCTAGTAGTTGCCAATGTACAAGTACAAGTATTAGAATGTAGACCTCAGTGTATGTGATCAGATAGCGTAAGTTTATACACATCCCATGGACACAAGCATACTATAAGTGTACATGTTGTAAACTACATACATGTACACCATAGCCCAGATGTACATACATCATCCTATACCCACACCCACACATACACTCACACACACACACACACACACACACACACACACACATGCTCATCCTTACGACAAAGACTTTAGAGACACTGGCGATCCTGAATATGGTTTGGCTAGTGGGGATGACGGCGGTGCCCTTCTTGGTGGTCCCAAAGCCCTTGGAGTAAATGACTCTGTCCTTGTACATGATGCTGGCTGCAATACCAGGCTGGGGTGGTTATGAGAGAGGAGACACTTGGTAGATTGGATGGGGGGGGGGAATGGGGGGGGGGGGGGGGGGGGGCATAGAAGATGGGAAGCACTAGGTACTAACAACACAGGTACAATTGGGTTGTGAGGAGAGGGGAGGGTGTTGATGTGTTGATGTGCCGAAAATGCCTCTACACCTTCCACATGATCATGAACAGTCTTGCAGTGAGTGTATCAAGTGGGTGTGGTTAGAGCAATCACGATGTTGTGTCGTTTTTTTTTTTTTAAGTCAAAAGCGATCTCTTTGTCAACCACATTTGTAAACCAAGGCCCCTCTGCACATCAGATTTCCTTCCCTTCCCCCCCCCCCCCCCCCCACCACCACCATACCAACACTAGACAGACTGGGGACGAGGAACGACTTACATGCGTCGATCCTTGTCCCCAGTCCACTTGAGAAGCCTGGCTTAAAAGCTATACACCCCACACCCCCCCCCCTTTGAAGGCTTCACTTTCATGTAAATTTCTTCCATCTTAAATTCAGAATGTAGCTCCACCCACCCACCAGTCATGTGACCCCTCCCCCCCCCCCCCCCCCCCCCCCCCTGTTGCGAATTCCAACTCCTCACAAGAAGAGCTCTGCTAGTTAATTATTACGCAAACGTACCGCGACGTTGGGGTCCAGGACGCTTGTAAGGATGCCATCGACGACATTAAGCGCGGCTAGTATCTGGTCCGGTAGCGAGGCAGGGAGGTCGATGGGATCAGGATGAAATGGACAGTTTTCGGTGAAGTCTCCGAATGAAGGTCGTCCCTTGATCGAATGAGCCTCAAAGGCCTTTTGAGCGGGGTAAGTGTGTGGATGGGGAGGGGGGGTTGGGGAGGGGGGGTTGGGGGGGGGGGGGGGTTAGATTACCGTTGCTGCTCCACATGCATGGCGCAATACTCACACCCAGAGGTGAACTTGTGACGGTTCCTATCAGTACGCACGTGATATACAACAGCACCATGCGAGCAGATATATTATCTCTGATGCTGCTAGCGTGCTCCATCCTTAATTTTCCTCGGACCCAGACCGTTCGTTCTTTGAATAATTTGTCTAGGGAGGGAGGTGTCATTCAATAAAGAAAACTTGACATGCGGGATAAAGATTAGGTGGCTATAGGTGGCTATTACCCTCACCTCAGGTGGTTATAACCCTCAGGTGGCTATTACCTTCAAGGACTGCTTTGGTACCAAGCCAAGCTTAGTTTGGTCCTTTGGCACCAGGCACCCAGCATAGTCAGATGGTTTGGTACCAGGCCTGGTGGTTTGGTACCAGACCAAGCTTAAACTAGTGGTTTGGTACCAGGCCCAGCTTAGCCTGGTGGTTTGGTACCAGGCCAAGCTTAAACTATCGGTTTGGTACCAGGCCAAGCATAAACTAGTGGTTTGTACCAGGCCAAGCTTAGCCTGGTGGTTTGGTACCTTGTAAGATGGTTTTGGATCTATACTCTCTCAGTGCTGCATACATACCATCACTCTTTAGTTCAGCCTTGTGTGAGGTTGGTAACCAGGACCTTATTGCACTGAATGCTGTTTCTCAGTCCAACTTCAAAGTCACCAGTTCTGATATATTTACTTGATAGTCATTTTAGTTATGATTCCACTCTGAAACTGAAATATTCATAGGCAACAGAGTAGGCTTACTGGGGCAACCATATTAGACCATCTTTTTTTTTTTTTCTTGCCTCGAATCATCAGTCAGTGTTAATAGTCTGTTGTCTCCAATCTCTAGAATTCGCTTACCTATGTAGCAGTGATATCTTCTGTTGAAATTTGATCCGAGTGAAGTCTGGGTTGGTGACTTGATATCTGTATTGACACCATGCAGGCTGGACACTGTTAACTGTTATGTTTTGCACCTCGCCTGGAAACCAGTTCATCCCAATCCAAGTCAAAAAGGGATTTGTAGACTCCTATGGTGATTGAACCTCACCCTGTGGCTGGCTCCAATTTTTCTATATGATACTAGAATCCTTCCTACCTCATATAATTATCGTTTGGCCTGGGTACGAGGCGTTCAATAGTTTTGGGGCGGAGGGCGGTCATTGATCAAAGGCTTCTGAACAAGACCTTATGTATATGTGTCTACGCGGCGCGATATTAGTAATGATAATCAAAATACACCAAACATTAATTAACACTTTGATCTACTACTCAGCAAGAGTCAAGATCACTAGTACAAAGAGATCAATGTTGTTGTGCATATAGGCACGTTGCAAAAATCCCATGCCATTCTATGCAGGCCTCCTTGACGGGCAAACAGGTCACGCACACAATGGATCGCTCTCCGTCGTTGGCCGGTCGACACACTTCATCTTGGACTCTGTTTCGGTCATCGACGGGGTCGTCGTCACAACGAACCTGTAACCCCGCGCGTTGCACAGCAGACGGAGGTTCTCCCACAGCAGTGACCGGTAGCTGGAGTGCATGAACAAGGACGTCAAGAGAACGACGGAGCTGCCTTGCAGGAGAGACACAGCGACCGCGTTGTTGACACCAGAGTCGATCGATTTGTTATAAAAACTGATAACAAACCGGCCGAGGAAGATGACGTAGTACACGCAAGGGTAGGCCAAAAGCGGCAGGACCTCCTTGAGAGCCTTCCAGTGGTGCTTCCGCGTGTAGCTGTGTCTCTTCAGGACTCCCCTCACGAGGCTGAGCGAGGCTGAGACGACGAAGACCATGCCCGCGAAGGAGAGCAGGCAGTGCGGCACGATGGAGAACGCCATCTTGACGACATACCCGAAGCTCGAGTTGCCCCGCTCGTAGTCGCCCGTTATCCAACACACCGCTCCGGCCAGACCGTACGAATGGTGGAGAAGCGGTTCCCAGGTGAGCAGGCTGGGAACGAGGATGACGACGAGTCCACCGCACACTTCGTGCCGTCTCCTCTTCAGCTGGGCCTGAAACACGACGAGCGAGAACACGTACAGGCATATCCACAACATGGCCAGGGCTTTCGAAAAACTGAAGTACTGGGCGAGGAAGCCGAAGAGGACGCATGCGCCGTACCATCCGCTCCTCACGGCGACAGTGCTGTTGTCGGGTAGCGACAGATCGGTGGGTAAGGCCTCCAGCCCCATCGCGAGGGCGTGTAGCGTACCGGCGATAGCCAGGTAGAGAGTGAGCCGATGGATGTACATACGATGGGCCTTCGCTACCACCACCAGCACGGCCGTGGCGGCGTAGACGAGCGTGGCAGCTATGGCGAATGAAGAGTGTACGGCCACGTACTGCCTCGCCAACGCGACAGAGATACCGCTATCGTTGTCATCACCGCCGCTCATCACGTAACAACTAAATGTATTATTCATAAATTAATTAAATATCAAAATTTAGTGCATATATATTGCGTCATCGATCTACGCCGCTCAGTTGTTCCTAGTCTGACTGCATGGCATTCAACAAACACTAGTTCCACGGTTGGTGCAGTGTAGTTGATATAATGGGCAATCCATAGATAAGTATCTATAGTCAATCAAGGTGCATCAAGAATATTGAATCGAAGCCACATTGCATGGGGTCACTGTCGCGTCTCCATGGTAGGCTTAGGAAGGCAATATATGGTCCTCGCCGCTCGACCTTTCTGGCTGGCTGGCTGTCTTACCTTGCCAGAGCAAGTGCCACTGCAGTCACTTATCAGATGCTTTGCCTCTCAAAGTTGAGTAGATTTTAAGATGCCACTAGTGTAACACCTGCAGTGATAACCTTAAGGCGACAATACACTAGGCAACATGTTGCATACAGCACTATGAATTTTAGCAAACTAAAAATATTGGATTTATTGAGTTGCATGCAACTTTATGGTTGCCTTAATGGGGTGTGCTGGGCGTTCTATTTGCCCCCATTGACCTGCAGCTAGACTCCTTTATTTCATGGACGTCCAAAAGTATAATTGTGTTAAACCGATTTGTCTGTGCAAAACGCCCCCTCCTTTATTTACCGGTATGATGACATAATCGCGTGCGGTGCACGATGGTGTAATGTAACCCATCCGCAATGTTGGGTCCGGGCACGGGCCCCAATGATTGACGAAAAGAAGTCTGTCTTCATATATGCAACTGGAAACAGTGTTCGTGCGTGTCAGAGTGTCAAGTCAGTTGAGTAACCTCACATCCATAATTTTATAGTGGGGCTGGCATACAAATCAATTACGCACACATAATATAAGCACAGAATATATACGGGGTGGGGGTGGTAAGATAAGGGATTGCATGCAGACTCTGTAGCTTGCTACATGCAACGTTTATACAACTTGGTGTGTTTGACATCCATTAATACAGCAATGGCCTCGATCAGTGATCGGAATTTTTTTATTAGAAACTTGACACCAGCTGCATGTTACATTTCTATGCGCGGTTTTTCGTTCATCGCGCCCATAAAAATGTATGCAAACGCGGTTAGCCGCGGCAACCCTGCAGCTGGACACTAACCAGCTCAAACATGTCATAATTGTGCAGCCATTAATTTAGATAACAGTGATTGTATACAGCTAGCAGCTGCCTTTTGCTCACGCATTTATCTTTGCCCAGATAGATGTCTACCTCATCCTCTCATATACACGAATAGTTTCTGTACATCAACTGCATGACATGCATGCATAAACGAGAGGATGAGCCCACGTATATGTATATACTGCGTTGGTAATAATAACTGAATATCATCCGTTTATGGCATGATCAATTGCATATGTGGTCAACAAAATGGCTGAATATATTGACAATGGCCCGGCTGACAGTGTCTAAAAGTTCGTATTTCTCTCATAACATCTTCCATTTTCAAACTGGAATTTACAGTTACAGCCGATTATGTTTTGCATGCCTATGATTAAATCCAAAACGTTTTTCGAGTTGTTTATCTATTCTGACTGATTCTTGCACTTTATTGTATATTGGCCACTTATTTTTCGTATATTTTTCAGGTTTTAAGTTATGTTTGAAATCAAGCTCTTTTTCCTGCAGTATACTAACACATGTAGAGTTGCAGTCCAGCATCCTTGTAACAAGTTACATTATAAATACCAATTTATATATAAAGTTTAATATTCAATGCTTCTATCACTGTCGATTTCCTGATCACTGCCATTGTCCTCTTCTTTGTTATTGGTTTCTTCTTCATTAGCGTCAGGTGCATCCGTGTTTTTTAATACATCATAAGACTTTGTTGATGAAATGATTGCATTTCTTTTCATTTCTGTTATCATAATGGCTGAGATAAAAAAAAACAGTGTCAGATTGAACTCATGCAGATGTATAAAACATAGGAATTTGAACATGGCTCGAATCTGAAGAATCAAATAACTTCAAACATTTTGTGCAAGGAAAAAGATAGTAATTTGAGCAATATTAGATGAATTAAATTTCAAGCAAACCAAAAAAAGTACAAATTCAAATTATTCATTAGAAAATTGAAATTTCAAACATAACAAATTGCAATGGTATTGTACTGTAATCAAAGGATGTATTGCAGTAATGAAGCAGAAACATGTTAATCTGATTGAATTATTTATTTCCTCTGTATGAATTATTACTATTAATATCATATTGTATATCAAAACCATATCTATCAATGCATGTTAATTTGTTTTCTGATATTTTGGAATCATTAATGAAAGTATGAAAGCAATAATTGTAATACAAAAAATGAGACTATTCAAATAATCTTAACATATGTGGGTTGTGTTCACAAAGCATGAAGTCATCATCCTTGGTAAGAGATTATTATACAGACTGCAGTCTATGCCAAGAAAATAGTAATGCGAATTAAAATTGCCGGATCATATTCATTTAGCGCATTGATTTGTCAAAACATATAAGAGAAGCTAGCTCGAATGTAGTCCCATACCCACTCCCAGATCCTAGCAGCTGCGGATGGATTACATCACCGCTATACGTGGACACTTTTCCAGATGTAGCTGTTGTGAATCTGGGTCTTGGTTATGACAGTAGTATTTTTAAAATTAAAAAGCAAAAAATATACACAAACGAAATAAAGAAATAATATCTGTATATATAACTTAATCGGATGTTTCGCTAGAAACTTCCATATAGGATTTGACCCTGACTATATTGAAATCATTAAAAACAACGCGACCCGTTTATAACAAGACTCCTGACGATCGGTTCGCTTAGCTATAGTTGTTTTATTCGAACGATAATACGGAAGTGAGTAATTTCGTCGTTTGTTTCATGTCACAAAACCGCGCGGTTGTGAGAACAAAACGGTACTGCCCGTCCTCGTGCCCAGTCCCGGAATTATCCTCCTCCTCCTTCACGCATAACTTGGGAGAGGAACACATTTAAAATTTCACCAATAGCGTCTGCAGAATTGGCTGGAGGAGTGCCTACTCTGATCAAATAGTCGATTGTAAATTGTATTGTTATATTGGGCCTTACTAAACGCTACCCGTATCAGAGTTTAGAATTGTCGATAACCAAACCAGAAAACTACAGGAGCAGTAACAAATGATTTAAAATCAACTATATCTATTCGGTCAGTGTAAGACGTATAATTAGATATGAGAAAAAAATCTGTGAAACAAGTAACAAAAAACATTCTCTATGGAGAAAGATATAGGATTTGAAGGCAATGGTGGTGGAAACAAGGGTAAGGGAAAATATCATAGTCCTATATTTAGCACACGAACATAATACACGCTTCAAACGGGCTAAATATAGGACTATGACATTTTCCCTTCAGTACTATAATTACAGACCCTTGTTTTCTTGCTTTTTACACCACCATACATTGCCTTATCTCACCAACTTTCTCATAGAGAATGTTTTTTGTTACTTGTAAATAAATGGTTTGGACTGCTTCAATGCATGATCGAGTATAGAGGGGCCCCCATCGTCAAAAGCCCAGGCCACTCCTCCACTTTACTCGAGAACCCCTTATGCATAGGTTGGCTGCCTGATGATGGCAAACAAAAGACTTGCTCTGATGTAGCCACATGTTTGTGCATAAGACTTTTTCCATTTGCTTGCAACACATGAAGCCATTCTCTTAAGGAAGTGTTCAGCTTCCCAATGCAGAAGTCCATCTACTGAAGTCACAAAGGGTGTAAAAGTATCTTCCACTGGGTCTTGGTACGAGACTAGCTCGAATGCTTAATTTAGCCATTGCCGTTATATTTTGTTGGCTGCAATTGGTTATAAATTACAAGAAATAAACGGACGACTTGCTTTAGCATTTTTTTTTTTAATAACCAATTATCCAACAAAATGTAGCGGCAATGGCTGAACATTCGAGCTAGTCTCATACCAAGACCCAGATTCCCAACAGCTACATCTGGAAAAGTGTCCATGTAGCGGTGATGTAATCCATCCGCAGCTGTTGGAGTCTGGGGTGGGTATGAGACTATATTCGAGCTATAGCTTCTCTAATACGTTGCCCGTTTTGACAAATCTATTCTAACAGCTAAATTAATATGATCCGACAATTTTATTAGTCTTAAATCCAGCATTTTGTTGACCTCGATTGAAACTCAGAAATAATTTAATGCTATACTGATTTAATGGATGAATGTCTGTCATTGAGTATCAATAAATGAATGAATTAATGTCTGTTATTGCTGCATGCCGTGAACAACATTTAGTGTTGACAAATTAAACCATAGATACTACGATTAAATGGCATTTATTGATGATTGTATGAAGTGGTATATTATAAATGATATGAGTAGCCGACACACAAGATTGTTAATTTCACAAACCATGTATGCACGATACGATAAATAATAACGGAACATTAATGTAATTCTTCCTTTGATTCGACCTGACTTAAGGCACATGCGGAGCTGATTATGATCACCGAGACAATGGTTGAGGGTCGATGCACTTGGTGCTCTCAGCAGACATGGCTTCCACAATCGGTACGATTTCATCTCCCTCGCCAAAGTAAGATATCCTTTTGCGGAGCAGCAAGCGGTAGCTGGAATGCGTAAACAAGGATAATAGGAGGACTACGGAACTGCTCTGGATGAAACAGGCAGCGACCACGTTATTAATCCCAGCACCGCCTGAACCACTATCCAAAGTGCTAAACCCAACCGCCAATTGGCAGAGAAAGACGACGTAGTTCACACAGGGGTATATAACTAGCGGTAGGACTTGCCTCATTGCCACCCAGTGATTCTTTTGTAAGTGCCTCTCTCGTTTGAATGCTTCCTTCAATAGCAGCAGGATCGCAGCGAGTATTAGGACCATGCCCGCGAGAGACAACAGACAGTGCGGCACTATGAAGAACGCCATCTTGACGACATACCCGAAGCTCGAGTTGCCCCGCTCGTAGTCGCCCGTTATCCAACACACCGCTCCGGCCAGACCGTACGAATGGTGGAGAAGCGGTTCCCAGGTGAGCAGGCTGGGAACGAGGATGACGACGAGGCCACCGCACGCTTCGTGTCGTCTCTTCTTCACCTGGGCCTGAAACACGACGAGCGAGAACACGTACAGGCATATCCACAACATGGCCAGGGCTTTGACGAAACTGAAGTACTGGGAGAGAACGCCGAAGAGGACGCATGCGCCGTACCAACCGCTCCTCACGGCGACAGTGCTGTTGTCGGGTAGCGACAGGTCGGTGGGTAAGGCCTCCAGCCCCATCGCGAGGGCGTGTAGCGTACCGGCGATAGCCAGGTAGAGAGTGAGCCGATGGATGTACATATGATGGGCCTTCGCTACCACCACCAGCACGGCCGTGGCGGCGTAGACGAGAGTGGCAACAATGGCAAATGAAGAGTGTACGGCCACGTACTGCCTCGCCAACGCGACAGAGATACCACTTTTACCACTTTCATAATCACTGCTGTTCATCCTATCTAATGCCTCTTCCCCAGCCTTGTTATTTACGTAATCATGGATTGAGTAATTATTGGATGGTGGAACAATTAATCAAAGATGTTGCTGTTCTAAAAATCGACACGAAGAATGCCTTCAATCTTGTCTCTAGAGAGGTCCATCTCTCCAAGTGTAATGACCGTAGTCTCTCACATTTTTAATTAAATTCATTGTCTTGGGTAATATTGTCCCTTGCAATTGATGGCTACTAAACTGAATTAATTCATGTCGTGTGTATAATATTGATCTATGATGGTGACAGCTCAATTTTACAGGGCCCTGACTGAGGATCAGTGTGTTATTGTTGCCTTTTGGGTATTAAAACGTGCGTGTATATATTAGTGTCTATTTGAAGTATTAATTTTCAAGTATTTGTCGATTGGGCGTAGAGGAGTAGTAGAGAGATTAGAGAACAGATTTTTTCTCATTTCTTATTATACGTCTTACAGTGACCGTATAGTTGATTGTCAGGATGTGGGTGTATTCAATCATGCGATCATTGATTTTAGTTCAATCAGGTTGCTTCAGTTTTAAAGTTATTCTTTATCATTATTTTGTGGCGTGCGCGCGCGCGCGTACGTGCATGCATGCATGGTTTTAACTTCATTAAAGCTGGTCTCAAACTAACAGCTGCATATAACAATGCCCAACACACACAGTCATATCTATTGATACTGCGCAGTTTCTACATTTAATTTTTATGCAATTCTTATGCATGCATGTGGCTGGGATGCTTTCAATAACGATAGAGAATGTAAATGAACTTCCCTCCCGATCCTTCGTTGAGGTCCTGATTGTATTTATTCCACCCTGAAGGGACGTTGACGGACGCACTGTTAGCGCTGACGACGTCGATACCGATTAGCGCCCTATCACCCACGTTGACTTGTCGTTTGTATGACAGGTATATGTATTTCCCTCCGGATCCTTTGTTCAGGTCTTCATTGATCAGTGTGAATCCCGGGGGAACGGTAGGGGTGGCCCCAGAAGTAGAAGAAATGTATATCTCCGATATCGGTTTCCCGAGAGATCGATCCCTTGAGTAGCAGAGGAAGATGTAGTTTCCTCCAGATCCTTCGTTGAGGTCGTTAGGGATTTTTGCGTAGTTTAGAGGGCACTGTATATTGGATGATTTGCTGGAGATGACGTATAGAGCAGTAATTGCCAGAGATACGGCCGGTGGAAACACCATTTTTCGAGAGGAATCTGTATACCGTGCGCAGAATGCATGCTACGAAGTCTTTTGCTGCATTTATATACGCCACGCACGCATGGCCCATGCATTGAACATCGGTCCGATTAACTACCACTCATACACACATTCCCGGGAAAGCACTGATGTGCATCAGTGCATGTGTGTTTTTACATGCTGGTAAACATTTAAGTGGAAATGTTAGACATGATTCATTAATTCATCGGTAAAACCGTATGCTATCTGCATCGTAAAAAAACTGGCCTACTAAATTGTCATCGTAAAAGACATGCATGCATGGTATACGGCCTGCACATTGCCGAACTGATCAGCCGGTTCGAGCTCGTCTTTCCTATAGGCATTACAAGTATCAATGGATTGTCCGGCAATTTGCTCCTTTGCCTGCATGTGAAAACTAAAGTATGTATGCATGTATACATGTCGTCGCTGTTTGTATCATTAGCTAGTGTGCATGATGTATGGGCTTTTCTTGATTTTGGGATGATAGCTAGCTATACGTGTGCATGCATGGGTATTTATAGATTTGCCGGCTTTGCAAATTGTCTATTACGGCAATGCACTAGCTTCTCGCGTCACTGCTTAAATCAAAGACCGTTGAATAAATGACAACACCATTGTATACATGCAAACGGGAGTGAGGGATAGAGCTAGGTAGGAAAGCATCCACACAGCTGTTTGTGTTGTGGCCATTCAAACTCTGGACAGTAGCCTTGTGCCCCAAAATATTGAAATGATAACGTAATGACCCAGCAACGAACCTTGACAACCACCCACCTTTGAAACACATGCAAGGCTACTCGAAAACACTAGAGGTTCTGTTACCATTTAAAAGCCGTCCCAAGGGGAAATATCATGCATGCCATCTTGCAAATAATCATGCTAAACCTTGCATGGTTCATGCATGATTTTCGGACAATCATGCATGCATGTTCGATCATGCAACGTCTTGCATTGCACATGACGGGTAGAGTACGGATTGGTTCGAAAAACATGTATGAATCATGCCAGAACTTGCAACTTTTTTTTTTCTTAAGGGATAGAATGAATGAACAACCATTTTCTATTTATGGCCCAAATCACATGGCTTGGTTCAAGTCGCCAAACGCAACCAAAGTTTCACGGACATCTCCACTTTGAAGCGCTTATTCTCCCAGCAGGACAAATTCTATGGCCAAACTGAAAGCGGAAAACCAAACGAGATAGAAAGTATACTTACAGCGTATGGTATAGAACTGTTGCCTTATTTTTTCTCCGGGGTTGTAGATATACGTTTAAAGTATTACTACTAGAATGTACGTATTGTGTATATACAGCGGGTAGTAATGCAATGGTTTTACTTGTACGTGTGGTTGGAGGATCGAGGTATCGCTTCCACGCCTTAACTGGAATCCTGTAGGGATGCGAAAAACGGTTTGAAGTTGAAGATGATAGATGAGCAACAGATGGTACAGGACAGGACACCTTAAGTTACCGGCAGCATTGGTCGTATCAGTATATATTTACTAAAGAAGGGCACAATGCCCTATTACTAATAGTAAAACAATGAAACATAGTTCAATACTGACATATTAATTAGGTGCATGATCTCCTATAGGCTTCATCCACTTAACCTCTGTGTGCAATGACCCTGATGATACATTTTGGCTCTACTTATCTTTAAATTTAACATATAGTTCCGTGTGCGCGCGTGGGCAGCTGGGCATAAGCTATATATAGCAGCGCTAGCGGCAGAACAATTGAGCCGTCCTGACCTTTTGTGTACCGGCCGCTATTGTTCGATAACAAAAAGACATTTGTGCGGATTATCGACTAATTGATCATTAATGCACAGCCCTTTGCGGCCGGACAAAAGGGTCCTTAATCAGACAATACCGTAAACCAAAAAAATCCATTGCGGCTAGATGCGCCATGGCCTCATTAATATGGCGATTTTTTGAGAGAGCTGTATCTTGTTCATTTTACCATCAAATACCTGTTGATCCCTCCCATTTAACTGATGTATCTACGTAGTAGAGACTATACCATATGCGCACTCTTCATATCGCAATCCTTAATAACGCGCAGCCAATTTACATACGGATATCGTAAGGGAGAGGGGTAACTTCAGGATGAAAACACCAAGCACAGAAAAATCTCAAGACGGTTGGTATGCCGCATCGTAAACTACACACAAGTAGAAACACCATTCAGATGCAGCCATACTTTTTTTTTTGCATCCCACAATAAACGGTTTTGCTTTGCTATGAAAGATGCGGCTTCCGTTGCTTTGTTCGGTCACATAGCCTAGATGTAAAACCACAGGGACCAGCTCCAGAAACGTTGCAGAGTCTATGGAAGCCTTTTGGTGGCTATAGGTAAAACAAAGGAAGGCATTCTATCAATGTTGAGAGTTACCAGAAGTATACACCAGAAGTATACACCCCTGATGGCACCCACTGGAATTAAGTGCCATTAGGTGCTGATTCACAATAGGACTGTACTTGTGATGTGTATGAGCAGTACTTTGACAGTGTAGTTATAAGTGTAAACAGAATTACAAGGGACAACCAACAGACTGGCATTGGTGTAGTACAGTAAAGAGAAGGGAAAGTGTAACAAGGGAGGGAGAGGGGAGGAGGGAGGAGAGGGGAGGAGGGAGGGAGAGGGGAGGAGGGAAGGGAGATGGGAGGAGGGGAGGGAGAAGGGGAGGGAGAGGGGAGGAGGGGAGGGGAAGGGGAGGAGGGAGGGAGAGGGGAGGAGGGGAGGGAGAGGGAAGGGAGAGGGGAGGAGGGGAGGGAGAGGGGAGGGAGAGGGGAGGGAGAGGGGAGGAGGGGAGGGAGAGGGGAGGGAGAGGGGAGGGAGAGGGGAGCAGAGGAAAGGGAGGAGTGGGAAGGGGAGAGGGAGGGGAGGGGGAGAGGAGGGAGGGGGAGAGGAGGGAGGGGAGGGGAGAGAGGGCAGGGAGGAGAGGGGAAGGAAGAAAGGAGGAGAGGGGAGAGAAGGAAGGAGGAGAGGGAGCAGTGTGGGGAGGGAGAGAAGGAGGAGAGGAGGGAGGAGAGGGGAGGGAGGAGAGGAGGAGAGGGTGGAGGGGAGGGGAAGAGAGGAGGGAGGCAGGGAGGAGAGGAGAGGACAGGGAGGGAGAGGAGAGGGGAGGAGGAGTGGGAGGGAGGAGAGGGAGGGAGGGGAGGGAGGGAGGGGAGGAGAGGGAGGGAGGGGAGGGAGGGAGGGGAGGAGAGGGGAGGGAGGAGAGGGAATACAGGGAAGGTGAGGAGAAGGGGAATAGAAGAGAAGCTTCTACTAATGGCTTCACATTTATACCCATTAAGTTAAAATTGTCCCAGTCCATTTCCACTTAGAATGTTGAGAACAGGAACAGCTAGGGACCACTGGATTGGGGTCAGAATAGTAGTCACTACCTCCCCATAACATATGGGTAGGCACACCTGAGAAGTGTAAGTAAAGGTACCGGGGGATGCAGTTTCAATGAGGGAGACACTAAGAGGAGGATGTCTAACACAGGAAGCTGTTTGATAATGGCTAGGACATTGATCTTAATGGAACACCCTCCAGTCCAGCCCCGGATCCAGCATAGGCTCGGGGGGGGGGCGGCCGCCCCCCCCCCCATTCATACGAAATGCCGCCCTCT
>OY811976.1:7841664-7922448 GCA_963681505.1 Eunapius fragilis | reverse complement strand
ACCACGGCTCAAACCACAGTATACATGTACATGTACTTCACACGCGTATACCATCGCGAAGAAAAAGAATGGCTACAGTTCCATAGTATATGTTGTAAGTACCTTCTGTCTCCTTTTGTTCTGTGCTTCCAACTGGGGAGCAGAATTTGTCTACGTGGTCGAAAAAGTACGTTGAAGTCGATGCGTTCGTCAAAAAATGGCCGCTTATAGGAAGCAGTGCATGGAGAGAAAACTAGGCCATGTGACATTGGCTTCTAATAGAACAAAGGCACTTCATTCCATGTATGGCCTTTAAATGGCGACAAGTTCAAACATGTTAACACGTAGTGCAAAGTTTGTAAGTTGTCGGTTGTCAAGGGTGGTTGCTAAGGCATTACGCCACTTTTTCAATATTTCATAAGGTATGCCTTTTGTCCACAAATTGTATGGCCGCATATAGGGCTGTGCATTGCGTTAACGTTCGTGTAAACAAATTTTTTTTGCGAGAGGATGCATGAAGGACCAGACGAGTACATGACTGAAAGGAATATGGTGCTTCCCCCCCCCCCCCCCCTACCCCCCCCGTAATTTATTATATACAAGACTACTATATAATGAATTAATGATCTAAGAACAGACAGTACATGTATTTATCCATGTAACTTGATGTAAGCCGATATGCAAGCATAGCATGGAAAAAATTCATGCTTCAACCCGAACAGTTCATACAATATCACATCTCTCGGACTATACTTTGAAAGCTGGAACTCCCTGCCATACACATGCATGCATGATATATAATTAAGCTTGGCGAGCCAAAGGAATCCATCGATGAAAACGGTTTATATTGTTTCTTTAAGGATGGGTGCATGTCCTTTGGGCTTATATTAAGTTGCTCATCCCGTCTTGGAGCTCGCATGCTTAAAACAGCACACTGAAACATTTCTTCGCAGTTCTGCTTGTATAGCTTGTATGGATGGCTGTGCGGGTGAAAAGGCATGTTTTATTGACAATATCTAAAGCTCGCCTTTTCTTTTATTCCCCGCAAAGCTATATACCATGCATGCACATATTCAACCCCGCGGTTATTATAGCTGTATCCCTCTCTGCGTGCCACTGCACCTTACGTAAATCTAAATTCCACGTGCTACACTGACTTCTATGGGAGGCTTTGCATTAGTTTATAGCAAACTTGACAACCATCCTCACCAGAACCACAAATCAATCGGAAGTAGCAGTGGAATTTCTCTGTGTGTATGTATGTGTGTGCATGTGTGTGCGTGCGTGTGTGTGTGTACGTGTGTGTGCGTGTGTGTGTGTGTGTGTGTGTGTGTGTGTGTGTGTGTGTGTGTGTGTGTGTGTGTGTGTGTGTGTGTGTGTGTGTGTGTTGTTCTAGAATGTTCTGATTTTTTGAAAAACAAGCAATTTTCATTGACTTCACTCCGCTGCAGTTGTACTAGGGAATTAAAATTTTAAAATGCACTGCTGCGGCTATTGTATGGTATACATGTACTGTACTTCCAAGCAATACCACCCACTAATGAATTAATTAATTGATCACGAGCGTTTTGGGTAAATCCATTTTCCCGCGGAAATCCAAACAAAATTTCCGTTCAGAAGATGCGGGAAAACCATGTACGTTTTGGCAAAACCATCCCACAATAACTTGATACATATTTTTCCAGAGAGAAAAATCTGGGGGTAGAAGCCTCGTACCCAGACCCACTCCACAGCAACTGTATGACATGCGTGAACCGTCGGCTGCTGCTGAGTGCACACAGGCCCGGCTATACGACAGTATTCCTGTAGTATTACCGCTCGATTGCTTCATTTTCGTAAAGACAATCCGCGACAAAATTATTCATGACTTGGGCCCATTTGGGGGGGGGGTGGGGGGGGGGGGGGGGTGTCTTTAGACCCCAAAGACCCTTCCCCGAATCCGCTCCTAATCAGAGCAAACTGAGCAGTCTAAAACATCACATGCATACCATGGAAAGTTATAAGCTAGTCAGCAACGTATTTTTAAAATATAGCCGAGCATGCATGCATAATTAGCAGCCCCGCCCTCTGATCACAACAAAAGTGACGTCACAAGCTAAGGGTCACGAGGCACTGACATTAAGAGATGTGCATATATACCTCAGCGAGGTAGGCGTTCGGGGTGTTTTGTCGTTTGCATGTGCTTGTGGATACTCCAAACAGATAAGTTTATGGGCGCAAGAGTTCATCATATGACAGAACACATGCATGCTTGCAGACTGTGTTTTGTATGACGGAGAGAGAGAGAGAGAGAGAGAGAGAGAGAGAGAGAGAGAGAGAGAGAGAGAGAGAGAGAGAGAGAGAGAGAGAGAGAGAGAGAGAGAGAGAGAGAGAGAGAGAGAGAGAGAGAGAGAGGAGAGAGAGAGAGAGAGAGAGAGAGAGAGAGAGAGAGAGAGAGAGAGAGAGAGAGAGAGAGAGAGAGAGAGAGAGAGAGAGAGAGAGAGAGAGAGAGAGAGAGAGAGAGATTTTAACGTGCGAAGAGCATTAACTGCATGTATATGGCTGTAGAACACAGAAATTCACAGACTGAAGAATTTAGTTCACCACATAATAATAAACAACTGCGCATGGGGGTCAGTGCCACGCCTATAGTGATTACGTAGCTATCTCATCTCTCTCGTCTCAGAGAATCATGAATTCCACCATCGCCTTCGCTCTGATCAACGTCCTATTTCTTGCGGTACCAGGCCATAGCACGCCGCCAAATGGTTGCGAAAATTGTCCCGACTTCAGGTCATTTCTAACCTGCGACCCGCAGACGTGCGATTGGCTCCTGCAGAACGGGTACTGGGCTGGGAACATCAGCGCTGCGGGTGATGGCGCACTGGTCGTGGGCGGCTGCCCGCTTGGTTTCTGCGCCTCGAACGCGACCAGCGAGCACGTCCGGATTCCAGCCAACATGGTCCACCTGGTCAGTGACTTCGCCTGCAACCAAACCAACAGGATGGGCGTACTCTGCGCCCGCTGCAAGCCCGGCTACGCCCCGGCAATCAACATGGACACCTTCGACTGCGTCCCGTGCGGCGGGAAGAGTTCAAAGTTCAACTGGATCTACTATATTTTGTCGGTCTATGTCCCCCTCTTCGTGGTCTTCTTCGGCATCACCTTTTTCAACGTCAGCCTTACCTCGGGCCCTCTCAATGCGTTCATTCTCTACGCCCAGGTGGTTGCAACAACTCTTAACCTCAATACGCAGGGAGCGGGCCCCCTCAGTTTGGTCTACGGAGCCGGCTCGCCTGCGTTTCAGAAGTCTTACCAAGTACCGTACGACCTCTTCAACCTGAACCTCTTCGTCAGCCTGCTCCCGCCTTACTGCCTCTCCGATTCCCTCAGCACACTAGACATAATCTCCCTGAAGTACCTGGAGGCGCTGTTCGCCATCGCGATGATCCTCATCTTCACCTCCGTCGTCAGGTGCCAGGCAGCCTTCAAGTGCGTCATGAAGCTACCTTGCCGCTGCGGCTGCTGCCGCCGACCTAGCGAGAGCCGGATGGGAACGTCCCTCGTGCAAGCGTTCGCCGCCTTTGTCCTTCTCTCCTACAACAGGCTGTGCGTCATAACCATTGTGCTCCTTGCGCCCGTGCGCATCGTGGACAACGCGATCCAAACCGTTGAAAGGCGGGTGTATTACGACGGAGACGTACTGTATACCGACGCGAACTACTCGCTGCGGTTCAAACTGCTTGCTTTCATATTTCTGCTTATTTTGATACTGCTTCCGATCGCCTTCCTGCACTACCCCATGAAGTGGTTTGAGCGATTGGTAGGTAATGTTAAATGTATGAAGAAAGCGTACCCCGCAGCGAGTATAGCCATCTTGCTGGACACGTTTCAGGGATGCTTCAAGGACAACCGGCGCTACTTTGCGGGGCTTTATTTGGCTCTCCGCCTGCTGCTGTTCTTCGCCTTCTCTCTCACTATACTGCAGCAGTTGCTGCTGCAGCAAGTTCTGATCACTGTGTACATTTTCTTCCTCGGCTTCCTTCAACCATACAAAAATAAACTGCTTAATTATCTGGATATTTCTATTTTCTTGAACATGGCACTGGTCAATATGCTGGAATTTTACGTAACTTCTACCAATCAGATTGAGACAGACACAATGCCACTGGTGATATGCGTAGTATTTGAATCCATCCTGATATTCCTACCAATGGTCTATTTCTGCTGTTACCTCGTGTGGTACAGTACGAAACGATATCACGAAAGCATGAGGCGTATACTCTTAATGTTACGTAACGCACTTTGGAAGGTTCAAGTCGAACCATTCTCCAGTCAAGAGTTGCACTCAACTGCCGGAGACAGCAACGAAAGGTTGCTTGATTCGCTGGGTTACACCGTTATCACTGATCGCGCAGCTGAGCTGAAACAAGACTATGAGAAAAGCACTTGAAGACACTTGTTGCCAGATCATCGTTTTGACTTTATTTTTGTTGTTGTTGTTGCATTGCATGAAAATCTAATTCAACGAATTAAAATTCAAACCTCATATGCCAAGAGGAGGGAACGAGAAAGCTAAGAAAGGCTGGATGGAGAGGGTGGGCAGATTTGAATCAATGGCTCAACCCCAGTAATCATACAGCCGATTTGTCAGCAAGTCTAGTTATCCACACTTGAGTATTTTTGGAGTACTGATATATTGGTACCTTTAGAGTTAATGTTGAGGTGTTTGATGTCAATCTTGCATGTGGTGCAAACTAAGGCAGTTCAGTAATATGCAGTTCAGTAATATGAAGATTTAAATAGTCCGCAGATAGCTTTTTGTCTACAGCCATAAGTCTACAGCATTGTAATGGATGCATAAAATCACCAGACAGAACAGATTATGAATCATCAGTGTTGTGTGTGTGTGTGTGTGTATGAGTGCAGCGTATGTGTGTGAGTGTGTATGTGTGTGTGGATCTCTTGAGTTCATTGACCTATATTAGAAGTTTTTTTTTGAGCAGGGCTACTGAGGGACGGGCAGCAGGAATCCTCCTCCAGCACTCGTCCATCTGCTCCACTACTGCACCCAACACCTGTATCATTTGCACGTGCAGAGAGAAATAGAAATCCAGCATTTGTAATTTTTCTACACTGGCACTTATCGCATGCTGACGTATGATATAAAAGCGAAACACCATTGCTAGGTACTTAATGTAGTCAAGCTCTGTTACAAGTGGTTCCAATGATCATACGTAAGTGCTATAGCTAGATACAATGTCCTCCTGGGACGGAGGGGTGGCCATGTTTTTTTTTTTTACTCCCCTACTGTTACTGAACGTGTTTTTACAAAATATAGCACATTCTGTAACAGAATTAGGATTTTAAATAATTATAAAAACATGGCCACAAAGCTTTCTGATACGACAGCGCAACCTTTGATAAGACTATGTGCCCAGGTGTAAGTGAAACATGTATCAGTGTGTGAAAGAACGCATATAATGCGTTACACATAAGAAGTGAGTAAATGACATGCTTACTTTGTTGGCAGTCCATCTGGGATCCATCTTTGGACGAATGTTGTTAAGGACAACAATGGTCATCATGTCCTGTACTGCAGGGTCATGGGGGATGCTGTCTTCATAGGGGGCGGAGTACGGGTGCACTGGTCCTGGTGGATGCATAAAAAGGATGCATTAACCAAGTAGGCACTAATACTAGAGATTGTATGAGAGAGCATTACCACAGAGAATGACCTGTTGCAGAATTCTTTATGATCTTATATTCTATTATTCTGGATGTCAATGATAGTACCAAATGACAGCACTTACGCCTGTGATCTATGTATGAAAATAAGTGCTGCCAAGGGTTTCTGTTGCTTGTTTAGATAGGTCTCTTCTTTTAGAAAAAAATTATATCAGATCAAGGCAGCAAAAAGGGACCTAGTGCATATTTTTCAAGTTTTCAATTTTTTTTCTATTCTAACAGAAACCTATGTCCTCTACAAATTCTTTCTTACACACTGGAAATTAGTCTGTCCATCATGGAGTTACGGTGGCCTGAATGGTTAATTGTGCGTACATCTTAAAATTGTACGTGTCAACTTTGATGCTCCATCCTAGAAAATTTTATAATACGTGCTAGGTCCCTTTTGGCTGCCTCAACCCCATATTACAAATTCAATCATGCCGAAACAGCTGCATTTATCATTTTCATAAATGCAGTGACCAACTTACCTTCAGTTTCGGTTCTCATCAACACCTCCCACATGACTAGACCAATTGAGTACACGTCAGCAGCCCTGTAAGCCTCAAAGCTTCCCACATCGTAGGTGCATTCGATGGTCTCTGGGGCCATGTACCTCAGGGTGCCCTGGAGTGGGGAGGAGGGGACCTTCTCCACCCGTGAGTGGTGGGCCAAGTCCTGCCTCACCGCCAGCCCAAAGTCGGCAAGGCAACAGGTCCCGCCCTTCTTCACCAGAATGTTCCTGCTCTTCAGGTCCCTGTGGGCAATGCCTGGCTTGGACTTTGTGCTGGTGATGATGGGAAGGTGGAGGTGCTGCAGGCCACACACCATGGAAGATATGAAGAGGAGTGCCTCTGATGGTTTTACGGTGTTGTGGAGTAGGTACTGAAAGAGGGAACCACTCTCGTGGTACTCCAGTACCATCCACAGCTCCGTGTGGCTATCCTTGGAGTTCCACACTGAGTGGAAAGGGGGAAGAGAGAAAGGGAAGGGAGGGGGTTAAGTATGGAAAAGTTGTGGGTGCATGGTGAGGATTTTGGCGAGGTAGAAAAATCTGCGCCCTAGATAAAAAGATGCAAGACATTGACATTGTATAATAGACACAGCAATTTAGTGTGCTCCCAAACGCAGACTGGATTTTTTAAAGTAAATTGCCCATATCCAGTCCGCATGCGGTGGGGGCGGGGCATTGTTTCAATATTCAATGTATTGCTGTGAGATCAGTAGACTCGGCACACATGAAATGATTTTAATTCAGCTCAATGACCACCCGCCACATAACATATATCAATACCATGCAGAACGATTTGGTTTGCACCTAAACAACAAGAATAACTGAGTGCTTTGCATTGGTATTGAAAAACTCATAATTTCAAACCTCCACATTTAATAAGCATACGGTAAGAACTTGCTATTTAATTCTCATTACCTTGGGTGGTAATGATTCAATGTAATATAAAAAGTATATATGTACATGCATTTCCTGTATATTTTTTGATTTTAAAAATGACTAATCACTTTCTAGTTTGTGGCATGCATACAAATTCCCTCAGCACACAGCACACCCTCTCCAGTCAATGGAGCACACTTACGTCCACACATGATGCAGTGAAGCAAGTTCTCATGGTGAAACATGGACGTCTCATACATCAACTTTTCATTCTCATAACTGATGGTGTTTCGGGTCTCGAACCTCTTCACCGCCACCTTCCCGGATCTCCACTCCCCAAGGTACACCTTCCCAAACTTGCCATTGGCAATGGTCCGCTCCAGACGCACCTCGTCGAGTATGTTTTTTTGCCGTGTGCATAGCTCTGAGCGACCACTGCTGCACACAGTCACCTCCCCCATCTCCATCTGGTGGGATGCTGCGGTGATGGTGATGGTGGGAGCCTTGAGATTGTTCCTGAGGCATAGGGTGCATGCGACGATGGAGACGACCACTCCAATTAAAGCCGCAGGCACAGCGGCAGAGACAATGATGGAGAAGTGTACATCAGCTGATGGAGCTACTGGGACATCTGGAAAAGGAAATGTGAAATTATCTCATCTGTAACAGTGTCATGCAATGCTTATTAATAATGTTGCATTGTACCACTCATAAAAGGATAATAATTAATGGTATGGGATCATACCATGAAAATGGACCTAAATACCTATGGTCTTTTTTTTTTTTTCAAGTTGAATACTTAGAGATGTCTACTGAGTTCAAATTCTTTCTTATGCACTTAATATTTGCCTGATCTATATTTATAATTCTGTAACTGCATATGTCAACTCAGGTGCTCCTGGTAGACGTTAATGTTATCCTTATCTCAGCAACGATCCTATTTGATTTAGCTCACAGGGTGTGGTCGAAGGTGTGGTCCAGAGGGACTCCACAAAGCTCTGGGTCCGAGATGGAGAGTGGGCGGAGCATCCAGGTTGGTAGGGCACCAGTTCCCCTGGCAACGCAACAGGAAGGTTGCAGGCGTTGCAGAGGTTGGTGGAACAGCAATACATGTAGACATCCATGTGTTCCTGTGGTAGTAGTGTGGGGGGTGTGGTGTGTGGGTGCGTTATGTGTGGGTCAGTGTGTGTGTTGTGGGAGGGGTGTGTGTGGGTGGGTGAGTGTATGGGGGTGGGCATGTGGGTTAGTGGGGGTGGGTATGTGGGTGGGTGAGTGAGTGTAGGAAGTCAATTGTACGTGGTTAAAACATCTGACAGTTATGCACATTTCAATTACAGTGTGCATGTTTCGGATGACGTGTTAAGGGCTTGAAGGGGAGGGCCATGGTCTGCATACATGCCTGGAGTGAGGGATGTATGCACATTTCCCCTTTGGTATCATTCCTCCTCTCATTGGTTGATGCAAGGAAAGGGTGGGGTGGGTGGGGGAAATGGAGGTGGGGTGGGGGAGGTGGAGGTGGGGGAAGTGGAGGTGGTGGTGGGAGGGTTATTAACCCATTTCCGGTTCCTTTCTCACCATATAATGTCCGGTGTTATCCAAAATAAAAATAAAAACGGTGTGCTTCAAACGTGCCCTAGCCATTCTCACTCCTCATTACAGGTGATCTCTGCCTCTACTCCAATAACCTGCATTACTTAGTCCCCTCCACATAACTCCCTTCCTTCTCTCCCTCACTCCTTTTTTCCCCTTAATTTCATCCCCTCCTCTCCCTCTCCCCCCTTTCTCCATCTCCCTTCCCTCCCTCCTCTCCCTCTCCCCCCTTTCTCCATCTCCCTTCCCTCCCTCCTCTCCCTCTCCCCCCTTTCTCCATCTCCCTTCCCTCCCTCCTCTCCCTCTCCCCCCTTTCTCCATCTCCCTTCCCTCCCTCCTCTCCCTCTCCCCCCTTTCTCCATCTCCCTTCCCTCCCTCCTCTCCCTCTCCCCCCTTTCTCCATCTCCCTTCCCTCCCTCCTCTCCCTCTCCCCCCTTTCTCCATCTCCCTTCCCTCCCTCCTCTCTCTCTCCCCCCTTTCTCCATCTCCCTTCCCTCCCTCCTCTCCCTCTCCCCCCTTTCTCCATCTCCCTTCCCTCCCCCCTCATTTCCCTCCCATTATCTTTTGCTGCAAAAGTTAACCCCTTCCCTACAGACTCCACCTCCCCTCCTTCCACTCTCCCTCCTCCTCACCTCCTCCTTACCTCATGGCTGCGCTGCTTGCATGGCAAGACAATGTTGTCGTTGACGCAGCGGTAAGCCACACTCAGCACGGCCATCATTGTCACCTGCACCTCCACTTCACAGCGCTCGACGAGGTTGTGTTGTGAGCTCGTGATGGTGCAAACACCATTTGCACACCCCTCTCCCTCGGTACAGCGGCAGCTGAGGTTTCCTGCTTGCATAAAAAATTTGAGACAGGAAAATTAATCATTTAGTACAACATCTACATTTCCAATTAATGATCACTGCACTATTTGTTACAACACCCCTAATATTCACAGTCCCATTCATAAATGCAATACACCAATAACACCACATTTGCAATGACTAAAATTAATAGAAATGCCACAAGGGGTCAGCGTGCACAATTGTTATACCCTTGCAGGATGGGGAGTGAGGGATGTGATAGTGTAAGGAGGGAGCAATAGATTCCTCTCAGTGAAAGTAGTCAACTAGGACCCCCAATGCAATCCCTAGACCCTTGCTGAAACCTCCAGCAATATAGTTACCGATTTAACCCAGCTAGCTCGGTTAGCAATAGCCAGAAATATGAAACCAATTGGTCATTGCATTTATTAAAATCAGTTTGTTTTCTCTTTATTTATTGAGTTTAATTTTATTACAAGTATTCAAACTGGAATTTAGTTCGTATGTGTATTACCAATTTTCTACCCACAATGGTTAATGTGTGCAAATACAACGGTCATAAAATGTGCTTTAAATTTTATTTAAGCAAGATTTAATGATAAATTAAGTGGATTTGATCTGTTTACTGATCAGTTTAACTGACTAAGGATTAGCCCACAGATTCTTAAACACATGTGCACACACTGCATGCACATCCACACCTATGCGCATGCACACACATGTACTCATGCAGGCTGGAGGCTAACCATATTGGGGGGGGGTCATTAAGTATATCACAGAGATGAATGCGACTCACCACTAAACACTACTATTGAACACATTATGGGGGAGGGAGGGGAGGGAGAGAGAGGGATGGAGGGGGAGGGGGGGATCACATACTTGCACACACCTCAATCATTTTGCTGGCGCTGAAAACACATCCACTCCCTCACTGCCAGCCAAAACCACATTCATTCATGTCTCATGTTATTTTCTGTCATGAATTTTAGGAGCGGAGCCCAATTACAATAGTGAACACGAGACACATGGGCCGACCTGTAACATCTACTTCGCGCATTTAGTTGAAACGACATATCGGGGCTGATCTAGTCTCGACATGGTGGTCCAGGGGCGGGCCCAATAACAAAGTTGGCACTGAGCTGGGCGTTGCGTGTGAGGACTGAGGTGCGTGCGGGCGTATGTGTGTGTACGTGCGTGTGTACGTGCGTGAGCTGCATGTGTGTGTGTGTGTGTGTGTGTGTGTGTGTGTGTGTGTGTGTGTGTGCGTGTGTGAGCTGCATGTGTGTGTGTTTGCGTCCATTGTGCGCAAATGATATAAACCCGTACAACTGACTGATTGAGGAGCCCACAGTGTCACTTCGTAAATCACGAAGTGCGCGTTCAGTACAGCAATAGAAGCACACCTACACTGTATTAGGATCGCACACTTACTAGTCTCGATTTACTTATCATAATTTTACTCATCGAAGAGCTCCAAGCGTATAAGCTACGATTTCGCGCGATCGCTCATACGTCTGTTTCATGCATCTCCTACCCCTTGGGGGGGTGGTGTGTGCAAACGGGGTTCCCGACGCCCTAGCTCTTGTGCAGCCCAGTAAGTGTTATGAAAAGCTCAGTACCTATATTAGGCACGCGATGCAAGTAACTTACCTGCTACCACTGCAAGTAGTGCGGATATCAGAATCATGATCGCTGAGTTCATCATTGTCTTTGTACGCTCGCACGTTTAATCAGTAGCGAAGTAACTGATAATAACCTAATTGAATAAATACATGCCGGTGATTATACATGTATGCTATATATTCTCTTGTTTATGGTGCGTACATTACACGACAAAATTCATGTCGTGGCAGAGGTTTATTTTAATTTATGTGATCGATCGATCGATTGACTCCCAGGTGCACTTGCAGGAATCGTATCTTTATGTTGAGCTATGTTTGTGCCAGTATGACTATACAAGTTTTCCTCGGGCTCAGACCTAGATACGTCTAGTCTGGAGACCCGACTGATCGGTTAGTGACTATCAGTCTGGTAACCTGCGCGCAACGAATTTGTTCCCTACTGCAGAATTCCTGCAGCAGCATGAATCTTGTTATAGCCCAACCTCTTAGCATGAATATGTTATAGTCCGACCAGCCCATGCAGACATGACTGTCAAAATGGTTGGTGGTTTCAGAGCTGCTGCACAAAATGCTGCTTTAAGGCTTGGGTATATAGCGGTCTTAAAGATCTCCAGATGGATGTTGTAATTGGAATAGCAACCGGCCGGGATGTATATACACAATCCGATATCAGACAATAATAATATTAAGTCTATTTCATTATTCCTTTTCAGCCTTGTTCCCATGCTTTTTATACCACCATCGCCTTTGATTCCTATATACCACCAACCTTCTCATTATAGAGAATGTTTTTATCACTTGTCTCGTTAATTTATTCTCATGCTTCAGTATATTTAAAATTTATTTCCATGGATGGAATAGTATCAGAAAGTAATTACTGTGGTTAGAACGTTATCATGCCCATAAAAGAAGGGGTAATGATGATTGTGTGTAGTTGAGCATACATGTATAAACAGACTGTAGTCTGAGGACCAGATGACTGGCATTCAGCAGTCAGCAGTCATCTGGTCCCCAGTCTAGACAGACTGGAGGTGAGATAGTCTCGTTCCCAGACCCTTTTTATTGAGAAACAAGGTAAATAGGGTCTGGTACAACGCGACCAAATTTCGGTTGCAAGCGCTGGAATCTCGGCGGCACCAATCAGATTACAGGTATGCGTGAAATGTAATATAGGGGCGTGTCTAAGTACGCCGAGTGCACGTGTACATGGCTACGTGTACGCTTAGTGTTGTCGAAGTCGAAGCGTTGGAGAGCTGTTGCAGAATCCTAGGAATACAGTTGAGTCCAGAACAAGAGGCAGCAGTCACAAGCATTATTAAGAGAAGAGATGTATTTGTGTCCCTTCCAACTGGTGCCGGAAAATATCTGCTACGCCATACTTCCCCTGCTGTTCAGTTGACACCATCAGGAAGACTAAGGGCTCGATTGTGATTGTTATATCACCCTTAATAGCTCTGATGAAGGATCAGGTTAGACTATTTAATTAGAAGGGGATACGTGCGGCGTACGTAGGAAGTGATTACGGTGGCGGCAACGTTGAAGAAGAAGTTATACAAGGAGAATATCAAGTGCTTGTTTTTGGACCTGAGCGCATACTTCTGTCCTCCAAATGGCGAGAAATTCTTTTGTCCTCATTGTATCAAGAAAAACTAGTATGCTTGGCTGTCGATGAAGCACACTGTGTGACCAAATGGTGAGGGTCAGTTTTACATTGAGCTTACGTATAACTGTTATGTTTTATGTGTAGAGCTGGACATAATCAGCACCTACTGTGCTAATCAGTCATGTGCTGCCAGGCAATTAGTCAGAACGATCTAGAACATTCTATGCTGTATGTATATATAGAGAGTGTAATCTTGTTGGAGCGTCTCTTGGTATGAATTCATGAACTACATTACATATGTTATCTGTATAGGGGAAGTTCGTTTCGCAAAGAATTCTCCTACATTGGTGAGCTGAGAAGTTTGATTGCTGAACATACTCCTGTAATGGCCCTTACTGCAACAGCAACTGCTGTCACACAGCACTCCATTATCAAAAGCCTCATCATGGGTATTTTCTTCTTGTGTATTCAAAATAATGAAAGTAATGAATGGCAGTGGACTATGGTACACAAAAAGGTACACTGATGTACATATACCTGAAATGCATGCTTCATTGCTGATGAAAAATTTCGTCTTGCAAGGGATCTAGCTATATGCATTGCCGCCGAGGGGTCAGTATATGTATGACTGCAATCTTGATCTGCCATATGAAATCTGTATGATACATTCATTTTGTGACTGCAGACTATAAGTCAAAACTGCAATAACGTACTCTTGTAGGTGGTGAGGCAGCAGTGCTTGTGATAGGTGTAGGTGTCTATTTTAAAAATATTTTTTTGTATGTATACGAAAATAGAAACACAGTCCGGCAATACATATATAGTGTTTGGTGAAAGTACCTGAGGCTGAGACTCGTTAATCCGTGAGACGAAATCCGGCCCCCTCACTGTGTCTGAGGTCTTTGTTCGTGCGATGTGAAAGTTCCTCCACCGTTAATGCATATCGACAGCTTGTGGAGGAGTGAGCTTCGGAGGTGTTGATACTTCTTATGAATCTTTCCAAGTTGACGCAGATGATCGAAACAGGGTTTGCAGACTCTTTCATGTGTTTCGCTTCCTACTCCTCCGATATCACTATTTAAACTGTTAAACTCCGCAACGACATCTGGAGCAATCACCGGATTTAGAATCCTTGTATCTTTCGACGTCGCGGGACCTCACCACAAACTCGGCAACGTGACATTTCTGAGTTAATTACTTTTTAATTGATGTGAAGAATGTGTATAATTAAATTCCTTACGTAGCTCGTAACATTCCGTTGCAACCGAAATTTGGTCGCGTTGTACCAGACCCTATTTACCTATAAATAGGGTCTGGGAACGAGATTAGAGGTGAGGTGCATGGTCATTGTTCCGATCAGATAGTGACCACACGCACTATCTGATCGGAACATGTCCAGAAGGTGGGCTAGCCTAACTAATGGTAATACTAGAATATAACTCTCGTTTTAAAAATCGCGCACGGTTGGTATGCACCACACTTTACCTGTTTGTTTGCCAACTGCTTTAGTTTGGTCCTCAGGCACAGTGATATGATACGGAAACAACGCAGAACTGTTCTCCTTTTTGATATCACTCCATTGTCACTAAAAGCTAAGTGACCCGACTCTTGGCTGTCCCGCTCGACGCGAGTGACGTTTTTTAAATGACTGTATATGGCCGATATGTATCGGTGATTATCCTTGATATCAGCAGAGATGATGCTGTATACTATATTTATTCTGATATCAGGTTTATGGTGCATGTGTACATTACGTGATACAATTTATGGAAATGTCGTGGCAGAGCTTTGTTTTAATTTCTATTTTATGCCGATCGATGCATGGATCGACTCCACCATATGTGCACTTGCAGGAATGTTGAGCTATATGTTTTTGCCAGTCATGACTATACGAGTATTAGCCCCTACCCTGTAGCAATCAGGTTGCTATCTCGGGCTTCGGTTATATTGTGGAGGAAGGGGTGGGTCGTACAATCACTTCATGCAAACAGGTACATGCATAGACTCGTTCCCAGCCTAATATTCTATTTAAAAAAAAACTACAACCGTGCATGGTCCTAAATACAGAATTTAGAAATAAGCTATAGAGAAGAGGGGAACGTTAAACAGAATAGGGCTGTAGGAATCTCATGCTTCCGCCCCCTTTTGCGGCAACTATCCGATAATCAGCCAATAATACGCGCGCTAATCAAAATAGGAAAACGCATTGCTAATCAGTAGATATTAAGGTCTTTGCTTTTGTGCTGCACGCTGTTATAGGCTGGTGTTGTCTCGCTGTAGTTCATTTCATCGGGGAGCACCTCGTGTTGCTTGCCCCTTGCCGAACACATCGTCCTGCAATTCGCGTGAAAATTGGCATGAAGAAATAGAGACGCCAGCAGAGCGAAGGAACAGGACTGGATCAGGGACACAACAACCACGTCAGCGATGCCTTCTAGAAAATCCAACGCGATGAAAATCAACCCTACAACGTACGAGAGACAGAATGCGCTAGGAAAGAGCATCAATGGAATGACTCCCTTTAGTGCTTTCCAGTGTTGCTTCCTGAGGTAGCTTTTTTTCCGCACAGCGCCTCTGATCAACAGCACAGTAGCTGCCACCAGCAACAAGATGCTAACAGCTGTCATCAAAGTGATTGGTACAGAGTTTACAGCAATGAGCATCGTGGAACCGAGGCTTGTGTTCCTGCCGTAGTCGTCCGATATCCAACACGACGTCCCCGCCAGTCCGTACAAGCCGCCAATAAACGGTTCCCACGTGAGTAGTAGTGGAACACAGAGGACAAAGATGAGCCCCACGATCTCGTGCTTGCGCTGCTTCAGTTTCTCCGACTGGAAGGTCACTAACATGAAGACATAAAAAGAAATCCATGATGTCACCAGTGTCCCTAAGATGGAGCAGTACTGGCCGAAGGCACCAAAGAAGACGCAAGCACCGTCCCACCCGCTCTTCACCCGAACGGTTGTGTCATCTGGCCGGCTGATGTCAGCTGGGAGTACCTCCAGAGCTATTGCTACGGCGTGGAGAAGTCCCGCGATGGCCAGGTACAGTCTGAGCCGGTGGATAAACTGTCGGTGGGACTTGGTGGCGACTATCAGAGCAATCGTGGCGACGTACGCGAGAGTGGCTGGTACCGCAAACGCTACGTATACGACCACAAGCAACCTTGCCTCTCCAACGTTTATACGTCGAACATTTGTTTGATTACCGGCCTCGTCGTCCATCTGTGCGAAAGTATGCCGCCGACGGATCAAATATTAATACATAGGGCTGTCCTGTCAGCCGATGGTGGGATGGGGGGGGGGAGGGGGTGGATTCCGTGTTATGACAGCAACGCATCCCACCACAAATTATGTATGAAAGCATACATGAAAGGAAACTACATATCATGCTGTATTTATGCATCACGTCCCGGTAGACCTGGCCCTATATAACGAGGTCTGTGGCCAGGGCTATACTCTTAAGGCCAGTATATAATTAGGTCATACATATATAACTCTCTAGATTAAGAAGTGTGCATTTATCCTGCTGTTGTTGTCTCTTATGCTAGTATGTTTTGTCCCTGACAGACTTCAAGGCCGTAGTAAGGGGGGAAGCTTAAGCCACCCCCACCCCTCCTCCCCACCCCCTCCCAAAAAAAATTTTTTGGGCCAGCATCATATTATTTATAAAAGGATGATACACGTTGATGTTGTAATAAATTACGCGGTAGCAGTACCACAAACGAATGCATAAAGATGATACAGATATGTTAGACCTTCAAGCAGTGGCAATGACTTCGTAAGCCATAATTCAGGCCGCCACACTGTATAATTTGGAATATTTGCATACTGCACAGTTTAGTGCTACTTAACCTATGCATCGTTTTATCATGACATGAATATTAATTAGCCTCCCCCTCCCCAAACTTTTGTGATTGACTACGCCCATGTGACTAATAGCGTTTATTGTTGTCTGTCATAATTGCGTCTCCTGTGTTCAATTGATTATGAACATGCTGTCACGATGCGGTTGAATTTTGGTTCACTTTTGGTTCTTGTATCTGAAATAAATTGGTATGCCTATTCATGATCCGTCAGCGGAGCCCAGGAATGGATTATATGGAAAGGCCTATTGCAGCCTTCTATCAAATTGGGCTTGCCCCTAACACAGATGTCACTTGGCAACTTTTGCTATCAAAGCATCCTTCTTGTCCACTTCCAACAGCTCCTTTGATGCCATCTGAATCCACTGTCCTGGGACCTGATTTTAATATCATGGCCACCTTGCAGTCATTTCCTTTAGGAACAGCAGCTGGTACCTCAGGGCTCCATATTCAGCACCTGCTTGATGCTGCTGGCATTCCTCTTCCTATACGCATTTGCTCCTTGCTTATGGTTGTTGTTAATCTTCTCGCATCAGGGAAGGCCGCCCCATCCAACTCTAAGTTTCTTGCTGGTGATAGTTCAACAGCATTAAACAAGGAGAGAAAAAAGGATGCTCCCCAGACATAAGACCAATTGCTGTTGGTGAATCACTGAGACTACTTACAGGGAAATGCCTCTGTGCTGTGCTAAAAGACAAGGCATCAGAGTATGTTGAGCCTCTTCACTTATGTCTTGTAGGCCATGCTCAGAAAGGATCATCCATGACTTGAGAAAGTACATGGAAGAACGCTGGATTGAAGATGACTTCATTGTAGCAAAAACTGACATGCGAAACGCATTTAATCTTGTGTCAAGGCAGGCCTTCCTTGATGAATGTGCTACGCATTTCCCAGAGCTCTTACCTTGGGTAGTGTGGTGCTATGGGTCTTACTCTATTCTGTGCCGGGCATCCTATGGGCCGAATATCTTCACAGTCAGGAGTGCAACAAGGTGACCCATTGGGACCTCTGCTCTTTTCCCTTGTCCTCGATTCTGACAATGAGTGCTTAAGCCTTCTCTTCCAGGAATGGTTTCTGGATGATGGGGTTAAGAGGTCAGACGTACAGTGTGCTCTTTCCCTCATTGACGAATTGGGATCTACCCTCGGTATTTACATCAACCTGCCAAAATGTGAGTGTTCTAGCCGAAATGATGCCTCCGGTTTTCCTGCATGTCATCTGCCCAATATGGACATTCTGGGAGCTCCCATTGGTGACTACTTGCATTGTGCAAATTTCAAGGCGAGCAAGCTGAAGCCAAGAAGCTGTTGTCCCAATTAAAGGAGGTTTCAGTTCTTGACCATCAGGCTATAACTATTTATGGCATCACTGCAGGTTGATCCACCTTGCATGAACTACTCCTTCAAATTTGGTCTCAGATGCTTTGTCACTTTTTGATGATGATGTGAGGCAGTGTTTCAGACAGTGCTAGGCAGTAGAAACACAAGATGTTGCTTGGAATCAAGCCCAGCCTAGCCTTGGATGATCCCTCACTGCTCATTCATTTACAGCTTACATCGCATCACTATGTAGCTCAGGCCTCTGTGCAGTTGATAGTCCACACCTCTGGCTCATCAATGCTGTTGCTAAATTCAATAGCCGAGCTTCTATTTCTGATTTAGTTACCATAGGATCACTTACTGCTAACCCAGTGTCACAGAGAGTCCTGTCAGGAAAGCTGGAAAATCAAATGTTTCGTTCTTTGTTGGGGGCATCTTCCATTGCTATAATAAAGCTCGCCTCCTTGCTGTCTCTGCTCCTCATGCTGCCTACACCTGGATATCTGTGGTACCCTCTGTTAGCTTGGGCCTACACCTGGATCCAAGTGTATTCCGGATTGCCATTGCAGTGATTCGGCACAACCAACTGAGGGGTGTATTTTCAGATGCTTGCTGTCATGCCCATTTTCCAGTGAGGATTGAGATCACTCCTGACTACAACCACTCTCGTCCTGCTGATGTGCTTGTAGAAGGGTGGGAAAGAGGAAAGCCAGCAGCGTTTGACATCACTGTTATTCTCCACTCTACCCAGCCTTTCTAGGTAAAGCTAGTCAGGTGGCTGGGGCAGCAGCTCTGGCTGCAGAAACCCAAAAGCGCATAGCTAATGATAAGAGGTGCCAATAGTTGGGTTGGGCATGTGTTCCCATTGCTGTGTAGACACACAACAAGAGACAAAGCAGACATTTTCACGATTGGCATCTCGTCTGGCTACTGACTCCTCACAACTAAAGTCTAAAGTTATCGCTGACCTCTATGGACGTTTAAATCTAACTCTGATGAGGGCCATTGCAAGGGTCAATCTAGTCAGGCTTTCAGGCCAATATGAATGTACATAGTTAACTGTCTTGTGTTTAGTATTATTGTTATGTAAAATTTATGCAATGTGTATGTAATTTTAATAATAATAATATATTATATGTGGTATCAGATCCATGCAGCCGACTAATCTCGAAATATTTATTATGCAGCATCATCAGTTCCCAATAATATAATAGATAGTTACTGCACCCTTTCCATCAGGCTTTTCGGCCATTGACCTGATTAAAGGGTTCGGTAATGGGAGCTATATATGTCTAATGTCCTCGCGATCGGCAGCAGGGGCACCCGGGGAGTACAACTGTAAACACCTGCACTCGCGAGTGCACAAGCAGAATAAGTCTTTGCATGCCGTTCGGTCAGTCAGTTGAATTTAAGAGTGGGATCGTTGCAGCGAAAAGGGCCCTATAAATAAACGCAGATTTTTCCAAGTTTTCAAATAATTTGATATTTTAAGAGACCCTATATATAAATTCTTCTTTCCTGCGCACTGGAAATTAGTCTATCCATGCAAGTGGTCTGAAATTTTAATTTAATTGCACGCGTCAACCTTACTTTGATTTTCATCCTGGAAAATGTTATTATCGCTTTATCACTGCAACGATTCCATAATTATGCACTTATCAATGGCATCCGGTACCCCCCCCCCCCCCCCCCCCCCCCCCCCCCGTATGGGCAAGGGTCGGGATTTGACATTGCGTCATATCAAACTATTCCGCGGTATGCTGTCAAATCCTCCCTATCAAAGGGGTCGGGGTTTGACTATATAGGTTTTGATGTATAGTTTTAATTGCTCTGTTTTGTTCAATCCAGTTTTAGACTATGCGCGAGCAGGAGCATAAAACATATGTAACCTGACTATTTATTCTTTATAATTAACTCGCTCGCTTTGCGCACTGGTATTACTTGCAAAATACTCCTGTCTGGTTTATCTCTGTCCTGGAGATCAACAAAAACCTTGCGATCACGTCACCCCACTGCTATTCTCTCTGTATCAGTACATGCTCAACTTCACCGCCGAGAACGCTGTCTTAATCACTTTGTCAATCGGCAGTCCCACATCCACACTTGAACATATTCTCCTATTGTCTCCCAAACACACCAGAACACTTTTCTCTGGCGCCCAGTGGCGGTCTGGGCATTAAGTATCTGGGGACGGGCATGGCGCCCCCGACCCCCCCCCCCCCCCACCACCACCACCACCAACACCAGTCGGAGAGGTCTGAAATTGCGCTGGTAGGTATTTTGGCGCCCTGTTGCCGTTTTGGCGCCCCCCTTTTTGGGGTCCGCTGGGGGGCGGGGGCGGGGGGGCGGGGGGGGGGGCATTTGCCCCCGCCTCCCCCCCCCCCCCCCCACTGGCACTGCACTGCTGAGTGGTGCCATTTTTGCAAGTGCAATAATAGTTAATACCCACAGTAGGCGTGGTTAAATGTCAAATTCCCTATATCATGCCAAACCGCCCCTACCTAAGCACAGCACGCGGTCAAATATTGTCAAATCCCCTTACTAATCCCAACATCGCCCGTACGGGGGGGGGGGGGGGGGGGGCGGGGGGGGGGTACCGGATGTCACTGATAAGTGCATTATACACATTTATATAATACTATTGGAACGTACAGTACTCTTCAGGATTGGTCGAGACAAGAAAGTGATATACATGTCAAACAAGCAGTATATTATTATACCGGTAGTATTTGCTGCGTGTCAGTTTTGTTGTGCATGCTGAGCTCAGAACATAATAGATTTATTTTAATCGATAGCTCAGCTTTCACGGCTTGTTTTACGCGCCTTACTTATCTTGGCCCAATCCCTAAAAGAAGTTGTAACTGGAAGACACTTTATATGCAGAAATCGCGCGGTCATTTTGCTTTTTATTTTAAATTGAATTTTATATACCCTTAGAAAATACTAGAAATTAGTCTAAATTCGAATTGAAATTTTTACAATGCTAGAATCAAGCAATGTTAATTAAACAAAAATCAAGACAAAGTATAATTACTTATCTCAGGCAATTACGGGTTAAAACTACAAAATGTTTTTCGAACATTAGGTGGTTTAAACTGCTTTTTCTATTACGAACGACACCTCAGCCCGACCCCATCCGTCGAAAGTTACGCACCAATTATAGAGCATATAAAATATGATTCCAGAAGTTGTACAATTTTGCATGTGGGTACGGGACTGCGCGATCCAACATGTAAAACACCAATATCTATGGTGGAACCGATTTTTCAAATTGGAAGGCATAGATTTAAAAGCCTATCATAGTACGTTGCTTGATGTATCAGTTCTGGGTTTCTCTCGTGAGCAGACAACACATCTGACAGGTTTTAACATAATAGACCGTGGAATATTGTGATGAGAAACTCAACTCATTGACCTCGCGTATACATTAGAAAAAAATAATTCAATGGAACCTTTTTAAAAAGGTAAAAATCTGGTGACTTACGTAAAAAAAAGGAAGCTAAGCTGGGAAAATCTGGTGTGAGCTGCGTGGTATTGAGCAGTCCCATACTTTTCGATGTCTATGGGATGATTTATGATTTTACAGCTAACTTATTGACCGAGGTTTGTTCCAATGGTATGCCATTGCAAGCTTTAACTAGCTGGAGAACTACTTTCGCATAGCACTTCAAATTCAGAAGATGGTGCTCGTCTGGGTGTCAATGCACAAATGTTTTTGGAGATTGTCACCAGTTAGGCGTTTTCCATCCAAATGCTCCTGCCTATAGAGAAATGCAATTAACGTCGGCATATTCATGAACGCCAAAAGCACAGGTCGTATGACCACGTGTGCAGAAAATACTGATTGCACCCAACCTGAAAGCTCGCCCCTGTGATGACCGTGCACCCCTTAGGCACATTATGGAAGAGCGCAGGAGAGAGAAGTGAAGGCATCCAATAGTTGTGCCATAATGTTGCATGCTCTTGTCTGGCGGATAAAAGAGAGGCAAATCTCTTGTATGTTACAGTGGCACACTTCCCCATCCCTCCTGATGTCAGTTGAAAAGACTAATGAATCGAAGGAGCCTTGCTCTTGATCTAGTTGTTGCGAAAGTCAGAATTCCCTCATTGCCTCTTGTTTTCACTTTATCTATTGTGCACGTGCACATCTACTCACATCAGTACTTTGTACTTTGTAGTGTTCAATTTTTATCTATTAGACTAAGTGCTAAATTAATTCCTGACTTTGTTGACCGCTCATTTTTCCTTACGTGTACATATACCTTTCTTATCTGAACGGGTGTAACTTAGTCTCGTGCCCATAGTCTGACACACCAATGCATCGCAGCTGCGGGTGGATTACGTCACCATGCAAGCGTCGCCAGAGATCTATATATGATCTCTGGCGTAGCGGTGGCGTAATCTACCGGCAGCTACGATGTAATGGTGTGGGCACGAGACATTACGGTAACTAAGGCATGAAAAATCATCTGAATCGAACCTGTTATGAAAGGATGAGGGTACACCTGTAGGGATTTTTATTTCTTAGTTTTGGCGCTATGATTTATATCATGATGGTTGTCGAAGAAATGGGCGTGGGGGAGCACTTTCCCTGCCTCTTTACCACTGTTACTACGGTCATTTCTTTCCAGTACTAGTAAAAAAATAAAAACAAAACATAGAGCATGAACTAGTACTGACGTCAGAATAAATAATTAAAGTGGGAGGGGCTCCACAATCTCCTTGTTTAATTTGTCGCTAAATGTTCGTCACTTTGCTACTCACCTTATCCTGCTTCGTTTCCTGGACCCACCAGGCCCCGCTGGGCGGAGGAGGGTACAAACTAGGTCAGAAGTCGTCCCTCACCTGCGACGCGTGTAAGGGTGTCGTGGCGGTGATTCAGATTCTCCTCGACGGCGGGGCTGTGCGCGAAGACATCGAAAAATTCGCCGTGTATTTCTGCGAAAGGTTAAATATCGAAGATCGCAACGTGTGCTCTTCCATAGTGCCGCTGTTCTCGGTAAGTCTAAGGACGCTTTTACTACCGCTCATTTGTACGTCGTATACCTATCGGCGCCGTCGATCGTGCGACTTTATAAATGGCCCCGATCCCTACGTAGATACGTTGGGTGTTGTGTGAGTGTGTGTGTGTGTGTGTGTGTGTGTGTGTGTGTGTTTGTGTGTGTATGCGTGCGTGTGTGTGTATGTGTATGTATGTGTGAGTGTGTGTACATGTGTGTACGCGCGTGTCTGCAGACCCCTCCCTTCACTACCCCACTCTCCTTCACTGCCCCCACCCTCCCCCTTTACCACCTCACTCTCCAATACTCCACCATCCTCCTTCACTACCCCCTCCATTTCACTACCCCACTCTCCTTCACTATCCCACCCTCCCCCTTCACTACTCCACCCTCCCCCTTCACTACCCCACCCTCCCCCTTCACTACTCCACCCTCCCCCTTCACAACTCCACTCTCCCCCTCTCCCAAAACAGGACGAGGTTCTGACAGTGCTGGACACAGTGGGCCTTAGCCCGGAGGTGGCATGTGCCGTGGTGGTTGGACCTACCTGCGCGACTAGCTATGATCCATTTGACCAGCCGTGGAATGTCACCCTGCCCGACACCCCTAAGCCCCCAGTCACTCCTGTCCACCCACCCAAGGTTTGTGGTTATCTGGTACTGTGTGATGTGTGTGCATTTCAAGAGTGTTTCTATGTTGTGTGCATGTGGGTGTATGTGCATGTGATTGTGTGTGTGTGTGTGTGTGTGTGTGTGTGCATGTGACTGTACGCATGTGTGATTGTATGTGTGGGTGGGTGCATGTATGTGCCTGTATGGAATTGTGTGTTCATGTATGTGCATGTGATTGTGTGTGTGTGTGTGTGTGCATGCGTTTGTGTGTGTGTGTGTGTGTTTATGTGTGTGAGCACGTGATTGTCTGCGTGTTTGCATGTTCACGTATGCGTGCTCAAGTATGATAGATCACTTTCCCCCTCACATTATTGAGCCGCTAGTGACCTCATTTCTCCAACTATGGACTTCTCTCTTTTATGATCTAAACTATCCACCTTTGTTACATGATTTACATCCTCATTTCAAAGGTTGATATTTCGTTTAAACTATTCACGGCATGAACTAGTAAACCAAGAGGACTATCATTTCCTTTGGCCTTAACTAAGATTAACATACGTGCATATCTAAGGACTGCCCTGTTTCATTTGCGTTTTTCTCCAAACCCATTACTTCCTAATAGCCTGGTGCCCCCGTGAATCGAATCCTCCTTCTCACTGATACGCACTTTGACCCCTACTACACCCCAGGACTATCCAACAACTGCGGAGAGCCACTATGTTGCCGTGTGCCCAACCCCCCCGGTTAGCCAAGAGTCTAACACTAGTGTGCTATAATTAGAATAGTTTTAGTATGTTGCTACATTTGCTCATGAATGGTGGCTAATGAGCAAGGCTCCACCCCCTTCATTGGCAGGGAGTGGTCCCACGGCGGCTGGCTACTGGGGGGACTATAACTGTGACACGCCCCTCCAGACCTTGGAGAACCTGATGCAGTACCTGGCCAGCGTCCAGGACACATTTGACTGGGTGTACTGGACTGGGGACGTGCCACCTCACAACGTGTGGAACCAGTCCCGCGATTATGAGGTACAGGAATGTGACCAGTATAGGGTAAATAACATCATATTCCAAGTGGGGATGGGGGGTAGGGGGGAGGGGGTGGTGGGGTGGGTGGGGGGATGGGGGGATGGGGGAGGGGATAACAGTGTGACACAATGCACATGTATGCTGGAGGTGGGAGGGGCTTAATTAATGTACGTGTATGCATGTTAGTACATATTGATACCCGCATGGCCATCTGGAATACATTATTATTATGGTTATTAATTATAACCCCCTGTGCATCAATTATTTTTGTATGTTCGCAATGGCATTCTCGTATTTTTGCACTGAGGGAATCTAGTGCAGTGATTGGTTGATTCTACAAAGCATTCCAAATAGGCCAATCGCCATGATGACCTCATTGTGTGTGTATGTGTTGTGAGTGGCATGCAAGCGTTGTATGTAATCCTGGAATGTGCGTCTTTTTTTTTTTCTTTTTATAATTGAGTGCGTGCCTTGTATGTATGTATTGCTACCGATAACAATAAAGCATTGTTTTGTGCTCACAATGTGTGGTACTTTCAATACTCAGGACTGTTGGGGTAAACTGGCGCAGCTGTTTTAAGGACTGTACAGGGTGGGTGGGTAGATGTGGGTGGGAGGGGAGGTGTGGGTGGGTGGGTTAGGGGTGTGGCTGCTATGTGGACTTTACAGGAGCAGCAGAGCAGGCATGGTCATTGGGTAGGTGTGGCCTGCTGTATACTTGTGTAGGTTATGTTGTATTCACACACACACACACAAATTGTTTGCACATGTGCACACACACACCACCACCACATGGGCACACACACCACCACCATATGGGCACACACACCACTACTACCACCACCACCACCACATGGGCGCACACATCACCACCACCACATGGGCACACACACCACCACCACCACATGGGCACACACACCACCACATGGGCACAACACACACCACCACCATATGGGCACACACACCACCACATGGGCACAACACACACCACCACCATATGGGCACACACACCACTACCACCACCACCACCACTACATGGGCACACACACCACCACCACCACATGGGCACACACACCACCACATGGGCACAACACACACCACCACCATATGGGCACACACACCACTACCACCACCACCACCACTACATGGGCACACACACCACCACCACCACATGGGCACACACACTACCACCACCACCACATGGGCACAACGCACACCACCACATGGGCACACATTGTTGCCACTGTGGGCAATTGTAATCACTACTCATGACATTTTGGTTGGTATGTGGCTGAACATGAGATTGTTGGTGTGATTGGGATGGCGCAGTTAGGTGGGGAGGGTTGTAATGAATCAGCTAAGGGGAACATTTGATACTGATGAGGTTGTTATCCTTCCCCTTACCCTCCTTCTCTTCTTTCCCCACCCTCCTTCCTCCCCACTGATATCACCATGCAGCTCTCTGTTCTAAACACCACAGTATCCCTCCTACACAAATACCTACCCAATAAGGTGGTGTACCCAGCAGTTGGCAACCATGAAAGCTCTCCTGTAAATAGGTACTGCCTTCGTATAGATTTTCGGGTTGTACCCCCTTAGTTTCAAATCTGCATGCCTTTTCAAACTGTTGTTCTCAATGAAATAGACTATTCACAATACATTTGTATACCCAATTTTATCTTGTTTATCCAATACACACTGTTGAATAATTAATCGTTTTCCTGACTTTACTTGGTTTGAATGACTCCTGTTTGCACAGTACAAAGGACATGCTTGTTATTGTGGCACAAAAAGGAAGGTTTTATGGAGGACATACCCCTCAATATAACGAATGTGTTATGTATGTCACAAGGGACGTGGTTATGTATTAATTTACCTGTGTAGCAAAAAATACTAAGAAAATAATGCCACCAATTTTTTTTACATACAAACTTGCCAACAGCATTTTACATATTGTTTGATTAACTTAGTGGGAAAATGATATGGTGTCCTGGAATTTAGATTAAAGACAAGGTAGCCATTTTAAGTCCCCTAAAATAGTAATCATCACGCACTTGTCTTATCATAGCCACAGAGTTATATGAAATCATATCCATCCCACACCCACATTGACACCACGCTGTTTACAGTCTTGCTCCTAGAGCTTCCTGCATCTCCTTTCTGCTTAGAGTATATGTTCTACCTGTTGCAGTTGTCTCATTGACAGAGGTCAGATCTCATGAGCCCCAACAACACAACCGAGCCAGCATTCTCCTTCGTAAGCCATGGTGACATATCCACTGATTGCTGTAACTTGAGGAGAGAGGACAGGAGCACTTCCTACTTCCACCTTTTCTCTTCTGGACACTGCACTGGAAGAAAACAGCTTCACTTCATCAGTGTTGGCTGATGTTGGAATTAAAAAGTGAAGCTTCTGTGTGCCCGGAACAGTTCTGCTCCTTGACAAACGGTCTTGCAATACTTCTGCTTCATGTCCATGTCCTCTTAATTCCACAAAACATATATGCATACCATTGATGCTATTAACTGCAAACTGGTGCAGTTGATATGCAGATATAGTGTGGTCTTTGTAGGCATCTTGCAAACTGGCTCTTGTGGCTGACATGCGAGTGTGTTTTCAACTTACTCATGGGCATTACTGTTTTAACATATAAATGGGGTGTGTCACCTTGCTTGTTAACAAGACAGCACACATGTGAACTTGTGTTGCCATCTCATAGATTTTGGAGTTCCCGCAGAGTGGCACTTTTTCGCCACCTCTCATGGCAAATGCTAGGGAGACTTTCAAGCGACTTGCCACAAGAGCCAGTTTGCAACATGCCTACAAAGACCACACTATATCTGCATATCAACTGTACCAGTTTGCAGTTAATAGCGTCAATGGTATGCATATATGTTTTGTGGAATTAAGAGGACATGGACAGGAAGCAGAAGTATTGGAAGATCGTTTGTCAAGGAGCAGAACTGTTCCGGGCACACAGAAGCTTCACTTTTTTATTCCAATATCAGCTAACACTGTTGAAGTGAAGCTGTTTTCTTCCAGTGCAGTGTCCAGAAGAGAAAAGGTGGAAGTAGGAAGTGCTCCTGTCCTCTCTCCTCAAGCTACAGCAATCAATGGATATGTCACCGTGGCTTATGAAGGAGAATGCTGGCTTGGTTGTGTTGTTGGGGCTCATGAGACTGAACATGCCATCACTATCAGGTTCATACATACCCCAGCATCCTCCTTTGTGTACCCTGGGCAGGAGGATCTACTGGATGTAGACCTCTCAGATGTTTTGACCTCTGTTAATGCGACAACTGCAGCAGGTAGAACATATACTCTAAGCAGAAAGGAGATGCAGGAAGCCAGTGCTGCTCTAAGTAGCAAGACTTATGTAAACTGTAAACAGTGTGATGTGACTGTGGCTTGGATATGGTATTCATATAAACTCTGTGGCAGTGTGTATGATAAACAAGTGCGTGGCAGTTACTGTTTTAGGGAACTTAAAATGGCTACCTTGCCTTTAAATCTAAATCCCAGGACACCTTATCATTTTCCCACTAAGTTAATCAAACAATATGTAAAATGCTGTTGGCAAGTTTTATGTAAAAAAAATTGGTGGCATTATTTTCTTAGTATTTTTTTACTACACACAAACCTTAGCCCTAGAAAAATTTTTATTCTATTTTTAATTCTATTTGCAGGTTTCTAGGGATAATAGCTGAGCGTGTTATTCTACATACATGTACTGCGTGATTATTACCCAATGCTGAACAGAGCGCTATATCTATAAATTGACTATAATATCATTTCAGTTAAGCCACTTACACTTTAAAAGCATAAATTATACTAGCGTCTGCCTCTATTTTATTCTATCACATAGAATAATGCTGCAAATATTTACCATTCATGTATCCCCATAATTGCACTGCCTTAGTTCCGATCCGCTTCAGCTTCCGCTCTTAACATTTGTGTTTGGGATTCTATCTGTAGTGTGATGCTGTATCCAATATCTGTACACTGGATGTTTCAAAGAAATGTGGTTTTCACGATATTCTAAGTTAAAGTTTTTTTTGTATTTTTAATTCTATTTCAGAGTTTCTAGGGCTATGATAAATTAATGCATAAACACGTCCCTTGTGACATACATGTACATAACACATTTGTTATATTGAGGGGTATGTCCTCCATAAAACCTTCATTTTTGTGCCACAATAACAAGCATGTCCTTTGTACTGTGCAAACAGTAGTCATTCAAAACAAGCATAGTCAGGAAAATGACTAATTATTCAACAGTGTGTATTGGATAAACCAGATAAAATTGGGTATACAAATGTATTGTGTAATTGTCTATTTCATTGAGGAGAACACAGGTTTGAAAAGGCATGCAGATTTGAAACTAAGGGGGGTACGTTTTTGTAATGACCCTTTCCTCTCATCCCTTTACTCCTCCCTCCTCCACCCTCCACCCTTCCCTGTCCCTCCCACCTCACAAAAACCCCTCCCTCCTCCCTCCCTCCTCCCTTCCCCTCCTTTCCTCCTTCCCTTCTCCCTTCATCCCTCCTCACCACCCCGCCCTTATCCCACCACTTCTCCCAGCTTCCCTCCCCCTTACATCACAGGCAACCAATCAAATGAATGGCTTTTGAGTGCCTTTGCTGATCAGTGGGGTGCGTGGCTTCCAGACAGCGCACAGGAAACCATCAGATGGCAAGTCCTTACCTGTAGTCCACATGTATATAGTCCACATGTATATAGTCCACATGTATATAGTCCACATGTATATAGTCCACATGTATATAGTCCTCATGTATATAGTCCACATGTACATAGTCCACATGTATATAGTCCACATGTATATAGTCCACATGTATATAGTCCACATGTATATAGTCCACATGTACATAGTCCAGATGTATCTAGTCCACATGTATATAGTCCACATGTATATAGTCCTCATGTATATAGTCCACATGTATATAGTCCACATGTACATAGTCCACATGTATATAGTCCACATGTATATAGTCCACATGTATATAGTCCACATGTATATAGTCCACATGTATATAGTCCACATGTATATAGTCCACATGTATATAGTCCACATGTATATAGTCCACATGTATATAGTCCTCATGTATATAGTCCACATGTACATAGTCCACATGTATATAGTCCACATGTATATAGTCCACATGTATATAGTCCACATGTATATAGTCCACATGTACATAGTCCAGATGTATCTAGTCCACATGTATATAGTCCACATGTATATAGTCCTCATGTATATAGTCCACATGTATATAGTCCACATGTACATAGTCCACATGTATATAGTCCACATGTATATAGTCCACATGTATATAGTCCACATGTACATAGTCCACATGTATATAGTCCACATGTATATAGTCCACATGTACATAGTCCACATGTATATAGTCCACATGTATATAGTCCACATGTATATAGTCCTCATGTATATAGTCCACATGTACATAGTCCACATGTACATAGTCCAGATGTATCTAGTCCACATGTATATAGTCCACATGTATATAGTCCACATGTATATAGTCCACATGTATATAGTCCACATGTACATAGTCCACATGTATATAGTCCACATGTATATAGTCCACATGTATATAGTCCACATGTATATAGTCCACATGTATATAGTCCACATGTATATAGTCCACATGTATATAGTCCACATGTATATAGTCCACATGTATATAGTCCACATGTACATACATCTAACATGTACATACACTCTATACACACACGTCCACTACCTGTACTACGTAGTTACAGTTGCATTTGAATATCTATGCAATCATTGCGCACATATGCAGACACGCCAACAAGCACACACATACACACATGTACACCCATGTACACACACATTACACACACGTACACATGCACGCATAATCACATGCACACACATACACAATATGTATACACATGCATACACATACACTCATGCATACATAACATGGTGTTATGTACGTGCAATACCATGTGATCGAGATACCATGATTTAGCACACACACACACAACTTTCAGTTTCTCATTCCATGAGTGGGTGTTAATGGACATTTGTGACATGTTACAATTGCCTACAGGGGAGGCTTTTACAGTGCAAAGATCAGGGAAGGTCTTAGAGTCATCTCTCTGCAGACTAACTATGGAAACAGTGAGAACTAGTGAGCTGGGGTACCGCATGTGTGTACAGGGTCCATTACCTTCACATCTTACTGCACCAATGTTAATCCAGCTGGCTATTAATAAATAGCACAGATCCGGCTGGGCAGTTAGCCTGGTTAATTAATCAGCTTCAGGAAGCTGAAGACAATGGAGAGAAGGTACTTCAAACCTCATGCACAAACACAGCATACTGTACAGCTTTTTAACTACATCCAACCCTCTTCTCCCTCCTCCTCCTCCCCTCCTCCCTTTCCACCTCCTCCCCTTCCCATCCTCCTCCCTCCTACTCCTCCCTTCCCTCCCACTTCTCCCCTCCTACCCCTCCCCTCCTACTCCTCCCCTCCTACTCCTCCCCCTCCTACTACTCCTCCCCTCCTCCTACTCCTCCCTTCCTTTTCCCTCCTTCCTATCCTCCTCCCCTCCCTCCTCTCCTTACCACTCCCATAGGTCCATATCATAGGTCACATCCCTCCTGGTGACACCATCCAATGGTGGAGGACTAACTACATCAAGATCATTAACAGGTGACCTAGCATGTGACCTAGCATGTGACCTAGTTAGTCTTACCATGCACCAGCATAGACCCCCTTGTGCACAATGTGTGTGTGTGTGTGTTGTGTGCATATGGCTGCATCATTTCAATGCTAGCCACCTGTGTAAGATCAAGACTGATACATCTGCACATCGCACTCCTGTTATGTCACACCTCCACTCCTGTTATGTCACACCTCCACTCCTGTCATGCCACACCTACACTCCTTACATACGAGAGAATGCTCTGCCATGATAGAGTGTTGATTTACCCCAGCTTGCTAGCTGTATAATCTAACCTTATTCTGGAGTGTTCCAACAGTATCCACTACAGACGCTTTCTGGACCGTGTGTTACCATGGCAATGTGACCTATACCTTAGCTCACAACATACCTCCTCCTATTGCAGATATGAGAGCACCATTGTGGGTCAATTCTTTGGCCACACCCACCATGACTCCTTCTCGGTCTTCTACGACATCAATAACTCATCTCGGCCCTTCAGGTTAATAAATATGTGTGCTGGGTTGCCCTTGGTTACCATCAATGTTAGCCCCTGCATGACTACCAATGAACAGACGATGCAATCTCTTCACCAGTCTTATGCCCTTATATAGGGAAATTATTAATGAGATCACATGTCATTGGTATCTGCAGTGACCATTACATCAGTTGACACATCATTATGGCCAGGCACCTGCAGAACGATATGTCCCATTGCACAATTGGGAGGGAAGGGATGTGTACCTGGGGGGAAATCCCCATTACAACATGACACACAAATCTAATTAAACAATTTGCACAGTTGCCACCACCTCCCCACCCCTCATCAACTCCCCCTCACATCCTCACCTACCCTCTCTCCCCTTCACCCCCACAGTGTGGTGAACATTGGAGGCTCCGTGACCACCTACACTGACATCAACATGGGCTTCAACATGTACACCATTGATGGCAACTACAATGGCACCACAAGTGTAAGTTATACCTAATCACACATGTGTGCACACACATGTACACACACATGTACACACACATGCACAAACACAAATGTACTTACTTACACACATACATGCCACACACATACACACACACACACACCCACATGCAGTCCTTGCTAAATGCAGAGGGCTACTACATGAACGTCACAGATGCCAATTTGAGCAATAAACCAAAGTGGCTCAAAGCATATGATGCAAAGGTTAGTGGGTGGGGCATAAGGGGCCAGGAAGGTTAGTGGGTGGGGCATAAGGGGCCAATGGGTAGGACATCAAGCTACTTAATTGTACTATGTACCCTAGTACCCCTGTGCTGTCATCTCTCTTAAGGCAGCATGACCAATACGGGAGGTGTGGCCTGGGGGAGGTGTGGCCAATATGGAGGCATGACCTGATGAACTCTGATGGCATTCAATGTCCCACCATGGACACATGAAGGCTTTGATGTATGACCACATGATGGGGGGCATATGCATATGTCTCCACCACATGGCCAGCTTGTACGTCCAAGCCTTCATATGTCTTACGGGCCAAGGGATTGCTGATATGAGTGATGGCCACCCCCAATACCTCCAACATTCTGGCACCAATGTTCAAAGTTTTACTAGTAAAGTGTCCTACAGGGTACTGGGACCATAGGCATAGGGACCTCAATGGACCCTAAGTGGGAGGGGCCTCACCCAGTGGGCTATAAGTGGGATGATGTGCTATACGAGGGAGTGACCTCATACCGAGATGGGAGGGGCCTTATACAGAGGTGGGAGTGGCCTCATACAGAGATGGGAGGGGCTTATACAGAGGTGGGAGTGGCCTCATACAGAGATGGGAGGGGCTTATACAGCGGTGGGAGTGACCTCATACTGAGATGGGAGGGGCTTATACAGAGGTGGGAGGGGCCTTATACAGAGGTGGGTGTGGTCTCACACAATGTCGTCATCTTTTCTAGTCTGCATATGACATGAGCAATCTGCAGCCTGGGGACTGGGATGCCCTAATCACAAGGTTCGAGCAAGATAACGACCTTTTCACACAGTTCTACAGGTACAGTTAGAGAGGGGTTAAATTTACTGCACAAAGCAGGTACAGTTAGAGAAGGGTTAAATTTACTGCACAAAGCAGTTACAATTAGAGAAGGGTTAAATTTACTGCACAAAGCAGGTACAGTTTAAAGAAGGGTTAAATTTACTGTACAAAGGGGGTACAGTTAGAGAAGGGTTAAATTTATTCCACAATGCATGCATAGGTACAGGTAGGGAAGGGTTAAACTTACCGTACCTTGCATCAACTGTATAGTTTTTTTATTATTTAAAGTTATGATAACCCAATTTATATAATCAGATCATGGTTATGGTTCAAAAGTTACAATGCAGCAGAGAAAATGTTATTTATAATCTCAGATCAGGCACAAGTCACTGAAATTGTATTGTTTGCATCTATAGATAATATGTTTTCACTTATGTCCCCCACACGTATTGTACCCATTCACACACACACACACACACACACATGCATGCACACACACACATGCATGCACACACACACACACACACACACACACACACACACACACACACACACACACACTAGCTACTACAACAAGATGAGTATCCAAGCACAGACCTGTGATGCCCCATGCAAGGCCAACCTCATCAGTTCTCTTCAGACCAGGCTGGGAGACCCGTTTGCAAATATGAAGCTACCTGTGGGCGTGACTGTTGACGATGTCATTCAGTATAGAGTGGCACACAAAGTGTGCTAGTATGCAGCTAGTGTGCAAGCTAGTATGCAAGTATCGATGTGTAAGTGTGTGTGTTTGGTGCTTTGAACACTCTGGGTGCCTGTGGTTGTGAAGATACTGTTTACACTATGCATATGCTTGCAGTTTGGTGTTGCTAGGGAGCATAAGGCCTGGGGTGGTGAAGTGCACAATTATTGGGAGCAAACCCAACAGGCTAGGAGTGAATGCATTCACCTTACGAATTGCACCACTCTTTGTCATATAACAAACTTCTTCAATCAGATGTACACCTATACATGAATCTAAGCAGCGTACATTAATGAAGCAGCAGGAAGATGGTCTGTTTGCATTGTGAAAACGTAATATGTAGTAAAACCATTTAAGCTCAACAATTTAAGTTCATCTGGTTCGAGATAATATTGTGTTATTTGAAGGAAAAAGTTACATTTTACAGAGAAATTGATACTATGCCGACACAGTAGTATTGCTCCAACAAGTTAATTGATCAGAAGGTAAATTAATTTCTTAATTCGGTGTACTTGTTTAATTAACACAACCACAAGTGCAAGTTATTGATGAACGTGTTATTAGATGCACCAATTTTCAGCATACAATGTAGGTAACAATCCTTCACACAGATATGGACACAGGAAAATGGTTAACTAGCGGGTATTACCGGGATCAGAGACCTAGCTTTCTACACGTTTCCCCGCATTTGTGGGTTTTCATAAATTGCTCAATGCCCGAGAATCCCAGGTCGGTCGGCCCGAAGTTGTTTCCGTCCTCAGTACGAGAGTGTATGGCGGGGTCACTTAACGACACGCAGGAACCTGAGACCACGCCCTGCAGATCGCAGACGAGGAGGGTCTTCCCGGACCTCACGTACGTGTAGTGACTGAACGCCTGGATCGGCTCGGACCAGGGAGACTGGGCAAACACCAAGCCGCTATTGCCGTTAAACTTCTCGAACTTCCCTTCGAGAAACTGCTGAAATATGTAGTACTCGATCTGCCCAGTTCTGTTGCACTGGACGAGGTCGGTGGCAATGAACGCCAGGCTGCTTGTGCCCATCGGGCGAGACTTCTCTGCGGTGAACTCGTTTGCATACGCGGTGGAGATGGCGTGGATGAGCAGGACTTTATTGTAACAGTCGCGGGTGCTGTACTCGGCCCCGCTCCTCTTGAACTGTTTCAGGACGACCCGCCTCTGGTTGGTGACGTCATACCCGTGGTAGGCCAGACTCTCCTCCCCTTCCTCGAACGGATTGGGTGCGCACTGGACGGAGACGGGAATCGAAGGTTCCGGTATGATGAGTCCTCTCTGCAGGGCGCTAATGCCGGCCATGCTGACGGGTACGGTCTTGATGCAGTGGACGTGGGGAACAGACGCCCACGTGGGAACGGACGGATCGATGACGTAACGCCTCACGGTCGCCCTTCGCGCCGCCTCCGAAGCGAATATGGTCCCTTTGACGGACTTGAAGAACGTGTCGGCGAGCTGATCCGCGTTGGTGGCGTCAACCTGTCGTATCAGAAGCCTGCCCTCGCTCAACCTCTGCAGGCTGTCGTTGAACACGGAGATCATTTTGTCGGTTGAGGCCTTATTAACGTACCCGAACCAGTAGTAGATGTTGCTGGTCGCCACAAGCTGCATCATTTGCTCATGCGATATTCCGGCGGGGTCTCCATTTGGATAGGTGTCTCCTCCGTCGTTGTGATATTGGTTGCCATGGCAGGGGGCATCAGCGATGTGGATTAGTAACTGAAAATGTATGCATTGTTACAAAAGGAAGGTATATTAACCCTCATTTATATTTGAGAATGTGCTGTTTAGACAAAAACGTGATCCACCTATGTACTAAGTTATAAGATGAGTCAGTTTTCAATTTCGGTTAATAGGCATGGATACACACACACACACACACACACACACACACACACACACACACACACACACACACACACATGAGCACAACTACTATACAACAAAGTTTTGAGCTACATTGTAACAATGAAGCCACAGTACATATGTATATGATATGGCAAGTTATTTAGTTAACATAAACTGATGGGGTGTAATTAATCATACATTATTCTCATTGGTATTAAAAACCATAGGTCTACCTTGTCAACTCCAGGCCTCCAGCTTAACGTTGTGAGGGTGACCTTCAATGCTCCCATTATGTCCTCAGGCCCATCCCCGCCTCCATTGGCTGCAATTGCTCCAACAAACTGATGAAAGGCCAACTGATCTCTGTGCATGTGTGCAATGGAAAAAAAAAATTACTCAATTCAAAAATTGCCTTACATGTATGGTACCTTGTGAAATCTAGTTTTGTTGTTCGTGTTTCTGTTGGCTGGTCATAGTCTGTATACCGCACAAAGGCAAACCTTAGGTCACATGATGAGAACTGGGCAGCCAGTTTGTCTCTCAGCTGTTTGACATTGTTCTTAACCCCTTCGATCCAACTTCCCATTGACCCAGTGCAGTCCACCATGAAGCACAAATCAACCTTGGAATAAAATTAGCACTTTGTGTAAGATTTTTGTCTTGTACACCTCACTCCCCCACCCTCCCTATTATCCACCCCCACCTAATCCCATCCCTTCCATCCAATCCATCCTTTCTCACACAACCCACACCTCCCTCTCCAATATCCCGTACTGATGGATTTATGTTCTTGCTGGTCATCTTTCCAACTACAATGGTGTCTTCTTTCTCAATGCTGTAGTCTCCAAGCGTTGTGTTTCTCCCATCCTTTGTTTCGGCACACTCTTTGCCATTGAATATGATGCGGTATCCATCCAAGGTTTGGCCTATCTTCACCTCCAACACACTGCGTAAACTGTTAACAGTGTACTCCTATACATTCAGTGGTAGGGGGGAATAAGGAAAAGCCTCTGACTTGTAATGCAGAGAATGCTTCACCATGGTTCCCATCCCTCCTCCTATCTAATGAAGCTGTAGGATTCAGTGTATTGAATCTCACTCGAGATTTTTGAACTATTCATGGTTTGCCAAAGCCCCCCACGATGGATTTCAGCTACTCAGTGCAGTATCCGTCTGTACCTTTTAAAAAAGTTGCTATACGTTTTTGTGAAAGCAGATTCAGCTGCCTATGAATGGACTTTAAATAAGCTCCACCCATTTGAACTGTATTATAGACTTGTACCCAGACTCCACATGTAATCCATCTGCTGCGGGGTACGGAACTATGTAAACTGTGTCTCATGCATTTATAACAAACACTGGCAAGGCTTAATCCAGACTAACGGGTTCAAACAAACATAATGAATCGATGGATATTGGAATAATGGATTGGAAACATTGCACGTGATCCATTCACGGTTAAATAGAACTTCTAAGTGTGCTTTGTGGTTCACTAATGAGGTGTGGGCCTACATACTTTAAGAGAGTTTGGCCCTTATCTGTACAATTTGGTCGAGTTTGACTAGCGAGAAATATATCTTACAGTGAGCCTTGCATCTATTTTTAAAAACTTGTGTTACCCTGTTGTCGGCTTTAAAAGCTTTGTGTGACTGTGCGCTGAGTGTGATAAGCTACCGGAGAGCCTTCTAGTAGTTTGTAAGAAACTGCGTTAGGTTGGGTATCATTAGTACATTGGCAAGCAGCAGGGTGTGCAGGGTGGGATAATGTGTACAGGATGGCTGAACATGTGGGACTGGATCGAATCCTCTAGCAGGTATTTTTATGGTTTCAACATTGTGACACCAGCTTATTAGGTGATGTGGAGGTCTTGAAAACGACTGCACTTCATATTGTCAGCACAGGGGGTATTGTTACTAAAATATTTCATGTGCTCAAAGTTAAGGATGGGAAAGATGAAGTGAGGTTCTTTACACGAGAACCTGGAGTGTAACTATAGAAGGTACATGTGATGTGGAGCACACGATTCACTTGCACGTAAGAAATTAGATTCATAGACTTTTCCAATCTGATCGTACCTGGTGGTGTTATGACTGGAGAAAGTGAATGGGAGTATGGAAAAGATTTCACTTTCTTTAACCCTTTCTATAGTAGTACTAAAGCATAGCGTACACATGCACTCAGAGCTAGAAATGTACAATGCGATTTGAGCTTAGGGGATTTGGGTATCTGTTGCTTTGATTTACCTTGGGCTTCGCCGAGGGCACCGTCACGGTGTGTTGCTTTCCGTACATGTCCGTAACATAGAGCTCCCAGGGAGGAAGGCGGAGGAGGTTGACGGTAGCTCCGCTCCTGAGAAAAGGACATGACGAGAGGACCCTCTCGTCCGCTAGCTCCTCCCTGTCGCCCAGCAGCCTCTGCTGGTAGTGGGGGCAGCTGGGGTCCTTCTTGTGTATCTCGTGCTTCATGGCCAGTACTGTCGCACTCTATAACGATCGATAAATACGGTGCATGATCATCGGGACAGTTCCCACGTAAACATCGTCCCCCCCCCCCACCCCCCCCCCCCCCCCCCCCACCGTTACCTGTGGTATGGTGACTTGGATGATGCTCCCGTCCAAACTCCTCACTTTGATATCCAGGTTAGTGCTCATTTTAGCCTGTCCGTACTGATTTGTTGGCGGCTGCTTTATTCATATAATGTGTATACAATAATTACGGTGAATTCCCCCAAGGTAAGCTGCCATATTAGAACCGGTTTTTAAACGGACCGTACAAGCCAAACGCATCGTCTGGAGGACGTTTTAACACCACCAAGTGTCACTACTGATGGGTGCGCACCATACCATCGTTTTAAAAGTTTTCCAGCACCTTTCGTTTTGTATATCCACTCGCACCTCTGAGGGGGGGGGGGGGGTTCGCGATGAGTGCCAAATTAGAACAGGGGGGTGTGTCGTAGCTTTTTTAATAGTTTCAATCGTACAGACAACCAGCAACGCCGCCAACATATCTAGAAGTATTCGAAGTGAAGTTCTAAACACACAAAAAAATAGATTTGCGTTCTCTGTCGGCAACTATGTCACTTTTTGTTAGTTCGAGGGGTAGTGATTTAAAAAACGCCATGCATTGCAAGAGCTAGCAAAAGCCCTCCTTTTCCCCATCTTTCTATTCATAAGTCATGAGACATCGATTTTAAGCTTAAAACTTTGTTATAAGTGGTTACGCGGAAGAGCTACTTCAAGTCAAAGAGAGGCTTCGTGACCTCCATTGAAAATTACCGGAAGTGAGTACTAAATGAGCCATAGCTTGCATGGTGGAAATTGGCATCGCTAAGTTACGGTTATAACACAAATCTACACAAGAAAGAATGAGTTTCAAATCCCTACCTCTTCTACAGCCCCCTGAGAATCGCTGGAATTCAGCAAAACAAAACTTGTTTACCTATACTTGGTTAAATTATTGTAATAAATACTATTGGAAAATTATTGATAGATGCGCTTATATCGGGTACACAATCGGTATGATTTTTATGGCGTTCAGATCAGTGGTGACGTGTCCTGGGCACTGCAGTTTGGCCTTATATTTACCAAATGGTAGGCCTACTTCCTTTGACCCCACGAACGGGTCGGTTCTGTGGAGCGATATTGTTTACATAAGTCCATCGTGACATCTTTACTATTAACTGGGATAGGCGCTTTCCCTTTCGCTGCCAGCCATTTCTTCCACGCTTAGCCTCCAAGAAGTAAGAGGTTTACTAACTAGCTTTCGTACGTACGTAAAAACAAATTAACTACTTAGGGGCGTAGTTCGCTAAAGGGTATTATCAACTGTGGTTATAGGCTGCGGTTATTCTGACCCCCCCCCCTGTTCCAATAAGGCCAACCTGTTCTAATATGGCAGTTTACCTCAGTCTTCCCCGAATTATAGACCTTATTCGAAGAACGATGAATCTCATTGTAATGCGTTCAATTGGATTAACGGTATTCCTCCAATACTTCAATGTGCCATTCCTTCAATACACAAGTACTGGAGGAATACCGTTAATCCTATTCCAATTAAAAGTAAATAAATGCAATCCATCGTTCATCGAATAAGGTCTATTCGTTTCAATGCGCGAAAAATATTTCCCTATAGAGCTCTTTCATCGCGTGACTTAATAGCATTCATCTTCTAATTAGTTATTGGTGCTCGTTTACAATGGAGAAGTATGGGCTTATGCTTGGTTTTGGTACGTAAAATTACTTCAGAGTGTCGTTTAAATATATATTATTGTGGTCTAACACATGACTAACATTTTTAAAAATATGATTTTTACTTGTGCCCTCGGAGCGCGAGTTATACGTATCAACAGTACCAAAACCGAGCATAAGCCCATATATTTCCATAGTAAACCGAGCACCAATATGGCGGGCAATAAAGCAATTAACGCAATTAAAGCCCACGCGTCATGTGACCATGAAAGAGCTCTATTGAAGTACAGTAAGCGCTCACAAATAAGACCACCAAGTGCAATCAGATAATTGTGGTCTTATATGTAAATGGATAAATGCGGATAACCGCAAGCACAGTATGGCGATTGGATTACATGTACACATGTATTCATAGACGTAAACAAACACAGTTATAATCAGTGCTGCCGCGATATGGTCTTTTGCCGATATCGTCTACATGTATCGCGATATGAGTAAAATATCGCGTTATTGTATCGCAATATGTTTAAGTACATCCAACGAGCAATTATTTGTTATAATCACACAATTTACTGCGTTTTTGTGGACTTGTGGTGGCGACAAAGAACTAACACATAAACCATCCTATCATACTGTATAAGGCAGGGAGGTATCGTATAGAGTTGTGAATTCTATCCGCCATCCCTCTACTGCATCTCAGAAGGGTTTCTCAAGGCATGAATTATATAATTGTAAATATAAAAAATATATAAACCAAAAAAGAAATATATAAACCAGAAAAGAAATGATGGAGCCGCGCGCTTACCGCCAGAAAGGCTGGGTAAAGGCATTTTTCAGTGGCATAATGCAAAGTGGGGTTCGTGTTGTAATTTTGCCGCTATTAAAGTAGCCCCCCCCCCCCCCCACCTCCATCAAACAAACTCATGTTCTCCTACGAAAAAGGTACTTATAAGCGTTCGCGGTTACACGTTTTAATGTATTTCGATGAGGGCCGGGTGAATAATTTACGGTATGTGTACGCAACGTGTATGGCCGAACACTAGTTGCACCTGCTGAACTACTTTTCGTATATTTCCGTCTATCTCTTTCATTTTCCCGTCTATCTCCGTATATCCCATGCACGTTTGTATCGCGATATGACCGACCGCATATCGCGATGTATCGCGGCAGCCCTGGTTATAATACGCGCACTGTAGAATCATTACAGCGTTGGCAGTGTGCAGCTTGTAGCTTTGCACTGGCTCTAGCAGAAGAACAGGGTCGTCTAACTTTCCAGCCTTTGAATGAATAATCTACGATTTGTGCTAAAGTGTTCACTCCGTCGAAAGCTGGTTCACTTTCAACCTGCACATTTTCGTCCTCCAAGATTATTGAGGTATCACTACTGCTTTGCTGGTCTTTGAGACCCTCCTTGCTCAAGCTGCTCAATGAGTTTTTCTCCTAAAGACAACTGAAGTTTTTCGCTTTATAACACTCAAACGCACTTTCCTCACGCTGTGTTCGGTTCCTATAGACAACATACCATGTACGGCCACAAATATACACGTGCATGTCTGCACCGAAACGAACTATAGGAAGGGATGCATGGCGCTTTATACACGTTAGTGCATGCAGGATTAGGTAACTGGCGATTTTTCTAGCTTGATCTGTACTGAACAAAGGGACCCTATTTTGTAACAAAGCACAATTAGCTCACGAGCGCACGGTTGAATCTATGGAGTTGAATCTAGAGTTTTTTTTCTGTACCACGGTGTCTAGATAAAGATGAAAGTGATTGTGACGAGTTTATCTTTCTGAGAATTGCAATACGATCGTCACTAAATCCGCCCCCTTAATTACAACTCGCAGATTCTTTAAAACCCACAAGTACACAGTTGTATCAAAACATTGCTATAAATACCATCATTCTAGGAGTATTGGTGTGGCCAGCAGGGTTATCCAAATGTATTGCTCTCAAATCAACTCTCTCCCTGCTAACCATTAGACCACTTCCTTTTTTTTTCATACGTTTAATGAGGCGGTAATGTATGTACTGGGGGGTCTATCCAAATGGCACGACCTCATATGACCTCTCTTGACCAGTGACTCATGCATTGTCGGGAAGCAGCTCATTTGAACGTCCAGCAGCTTAAGGAAACCAGCGAGGTTGCAGTTAAGACAGTCTATCCCCGCACTGTGGAAAGAACAATCACAGTTCAGAGAAATGTTCGTTCAAACGTGCCATATGCTATAAATGCAGGCAACCTGGTCCCATTGCACCAGTATGCAGAAAGAAATCTTTTGTGGGTGAATCAAGTTTGCAGTGGATGGAGGCTCAGGATGCTGATGTTGAAGCATATTTGGGAACAGTGATGACATGCAGTGGGGCATGAATTAGTGCAGCCAATAACCACTGACGTGAAACTGAATGGACAACCTTTGAAGATGGAGGTTGATACAGGTGCAGCTCTTTCAATAGTGTCGGAAAAGGTGTGGATGATGGTTAAAGGAACTGGGCAGTTGCAGACATCTAGGGTAGTGCTGAGAACATACAACCGGGCAACGTTGACGGTACTTGGTGAGGCCAAGACTCTATAGTAGAATATGGAGATCAGTTTAATAACTTGATGATAATAGTTGTTAAGCTCTAATTCTTTTTCTCTGGTACGAATTCCGAGCTTCAAAGTGAAGCGACGTGATCGCAATATGCGTATTTTATAGTATAGAAAATTATATAGCAACCACGTGCACTATCGCGATCGAAGCGATCGAATAGCTTCACTTTGAAGCTTTGGCTTGGAACAAAAGAAAAAGACTCAAGTTAGACCTTGGCAATTTGGGCCAAGCTCCAAAAGACCTGTAAAATGAGCTTGCACCGTCAAATTTAAAAGGGATGTTAAACTGGCAGAAAGTGGATGAATTTACTTTCTGTTCACCGCTATAGACAAATGTATCCCCGGGAGGACGCCCGGTACATTAGACATTAACAGCAAAACGACTCTAAATGCAGTTCAAACTATGACGTCACATTGTCAACATCCCCCCCCCCCCCCTTCACCTCATCATACATATATAGATGGCCTCTACCCGTTTTCATTACTATGTGTGCACACTAGATAGAAGTTGGCGAACGTTTCTGAAATCTCACCTCTGGGTCATGAGGACTGTTCAACACATTTTGACCATCCATTGTAATGAGGAGCTGATGATGACCAGCAGTCTGAGGGGTGACTCTGAGGTGGATGTAGGTACGACCTCATCATCCCTCTGGAGATCACTGCGCCAAACAGTTGCATAAACCATAGATAGTATAGTAAGCCTAGGCATTAATGCTCGTGTGTGTGTGTGTGTGCGTGTGTGAGTGCGTGTGAGAGAGAGTGTGTGTGTGTGTGTGTGTGTGTGTGTGTGTGTGTGTGTGATAATGGCAATTATCTGATTGGGCCATGGAACAGCTACGTGGGCATTCATATTGCGGTTAAATGTACTTAGCGATCATGTATCAGGGAATATGCACCCCACGTATCAAGAAAAGAGTAGAAATGTTGAGTGTTCTTACTTCTTAGCCTTCCAATTGCCTCTACTGTGTGCACATCATATCGGAGCTGGTGAACATTTCTGAAATCTCACCTCAAGGTGATGAGGACTGTTCTGTACTTGTTGACCATCCATTGTGCGGAGGAACTCGTGGTTATTAGGTTGAGAGCACCAATAATCACTTAGCTTCATGATGTTCTGCAACTGTTTGGCTCCTTTGATTCATATGGTCAAGTCCAACAGTATTGACCATAATGGAGCAGTTATGATCAGAGAGTTGGAGGACCACAGGGATTGGTGGTACCTACACCATCACCTTCACACTGTTGGTTCCCACTAGGACAATATGCTGCACTATTATTGTGCATGGATGTGGGACAATGCAGGAGGACATTCAGTAGCTAGTGTTGGTTAAAACTGCTATAAAAAGTAGGGGAGACCTGGGCTAAAAGTCACAACTTCGATAATCAATAGTGCCCTTATTATTTAAATGTATTAATAAATAATAAAATAATCTCCAATCATCTGGTGGCTATTCCACTTTTTCAATTAATCAATATGTTATTTAATTATAACCATTCTAATTGAAGCAGTGCATTTGTGACAACCTGACCCATCACAGGGTAAGAAGTCACACATGCTTGGCTTATCAAGATAAAAAAAATACAGTTTTGACATTAATTAATGGAAAGTTTAGTCAATGCACATAACTATGTATTAACATAGTTAACACATTCGCTCGACCTAATTTTCGAAATTAATTAGCTAGCAAAGGGATACTCAGGGGTATACAAAACACAAATTCTATTGCTACGTCCGAAAGATGTGAGCAGCATGTCCACCTATTTATAGGTAGACACCAAACTATAATACCTACATTTGACTTGTACATGTCCAATCGATGCTGTCACCAACTACCAAGATATAAACGTTGTGACAACTAACCCGTGTGACGTTTAGCCTCGGTCTCCCCTACATGCATGCATATGCATTATTAGTAGGTTGCATTGGCTATTATTTCAAAACATTAAGTTATATACCCTGAGTTGAATGGCTATGCCATTATCCAACTGTGTATGCTTGATGGTAAGTGTATACATGTACATACAAATTATGAATACCAATAAATATGCATTCCACCTTGAAGACTCAAGACTCAACATGGCTATGTGGGATCATGGCAGCGAAAAATTATTATTGTATGGTCGTTTGAATCGAACATGTCCACTAGTTAAGGACAACTCCAGAGCTATATTAAGTAGAATTAATTGCATCGTAGATTTATTTGTGCCGTGTGTACGTAGTTAGTTGTGCGATAGGTAGGTTGTACTCATAAAATAGTGTAGGACTTAACTGTAGCATTACTATTTTTAAAAAATAGATATTAATGTCTGCATCGTATATGATGTTATTATCATTTTAATTGAAATAGTAATACAACATCACCAGCAATCAAGCATGCGAGAGAACCTATAAACACAATACTACCTATGGAGATCAAGGCGAAAATTATGTCAAAAGCTGTCGGGGACTCTCTGACCTAGTTCTGAACCAGAACACCAGCGGGACATGTGTATTTGTGATCCCTGGATAGCCCAAAGCCAATTTCCACTTTCTCAGACAGGTGAGCTCAGCGACAGAGCTCAGCAAAGATGTCAAGCAGGTGATTGCGTCGGGTGACCATATCTCCACCATTATTATTAATAGTAATTAACAATATAGGCTGAGAGTAAATCTCTATATACGGTACGAACATCATGACTAGGCTGCAGATAATTAAATTGACACCTTATAATGTCTAATCATGTTGGGTAATTAGAAATGCTCGTATATCCACGATATTTTCTTTTCGACCACAGCATTACTGAGATGTGTACCAGCAAAGTGAAACCAGCGGCCCAGATGAAGCCTCCGTACGCAAACCTATTCACAAATTGGAGTGCCCTGTTCTTCGGGAATTCCCGACCAGCCGCGTCGTAAATATATATCACCATTGAAATCAACATGAGAGCGTAGAATAAAATCGGATAAGCCGTCAGAGGTAGCATCTGCTTGACTGCTGTCTTGTTCTTCGTTGCAACACCAGGTACCACGCATATCCTGTATGCCAGCACGCCTAGCATGATTGATATCAGCAACAAGGCGACAAGCAGGCTGATAAAGATAGGTCCGTATAACAGACCGTAAATTTCGGCAACTCCTGAAGGGAGTATTTGTCGAGAGCAGTCGTTTTTCCGCTGCATAATCCAACACCACGGTGACACGGAATCCTGCGGCCCGTACGTATTCGTTGCGAACGGTATTGCCGCCAATGGTGCTGGCACGACCAACGAGATTACCAGGTAACATACCTCGAGTCGCTTTAAGTTAATGTAACAGACTGCGAAGAAGAAAAGGTGTATGATTATTATGATTGTGAAAAGGTACTTCACCATAAGTATGTAAGTGACCAGGTAGGCTTGAGTGAGACAGAGGGAGGAAGAGAACGAGACGTCAAGCATGGCCACGTAGTACCTAACAGCGGGCAGTATTGATACAGCCCCATATGCCAAAGCACTGAACACTTGATAGATAGCGAGCCGGTACGTAAGCAATTTATGGAGCCGTAGCGCAAAGGATAAAATGATCGCCAGTGAGCATATCAGCACTCCTGTTCCGTTAAGTGAGTTTTCCAGGATGGTCAAGTCCTTATAGCTGCTTGACACATTGCTGCAGTTGTCCATTTTTATGCGGCGTACACAGGAAGACAGCACATGCAACACTGAGCAGCCCACTGAATGGCACTGATCTGATGATCTGATTGTCTGATATCGTAGGATGTCACAGCTATTGGTGGGTGTTCATATTGTGGTTAAATGTAACATCTCTCCATATACGGTAGCGACTCACGTATATCAGTAGCCACCTCACGTATCGATCAAGAAAAGAGTACAAACTGTTGAGTATTCTTTGCCTGTCCCTACTGTATGGACATTACATCAGAGCTGGTGGACGTTTCTGAAATCTCATCTCAAGGTGATGAGGACTGTTTGACGATCCGGAGCTCATGGTTGTTAGATTGAGATCATTACTACTCTTATAGCTTCATGGTGTTCTGCGACTGTTTGGCTCCTTTGATTCATATGGTCAAGTCCAACAGTATTGGCCCCAATGAGCAGTTATGTATAGAGAGTTGGAGAACCACAGGGATTGTTGGTACCTACACCCTCACCTTTACACTGTTGGTTCTCACTAGAACCATGCGCTGAACTTTTATAGTGCATGGATGTGGGACACTGAAGGAGGACACTCAGTAGCTAGTGTTGAATAGTAGTACAAGTAATACCATATAACGTGGCAAAGCATTTATTTGTAAGGTACGATAATCTTATTTTCATGCATGGACACTATTTCAAAACATTAAGTTATGCTCTGAGTTGAATGGCTATGTACCTTTATCCAACTGTGTATGCTTGATTGCTGTAAGTGTACTCAAGTAATGAAAATATTTCTCTTGAAAAAGTTGGTGGAATGTAGGATTGGAAGGAAATAGTGGTGTGAATAAGAAGGAAACAAGGGTCAAATAATAAGGGAAAATGTAGTAGTCCTATATTTCTCACATTTTTGTTTATCTGTGTGCGAAATATAGGACTATGACATTTCACCTTCTTATTATACCCTTGTTTCCTTGCTTTCTATTGCCTTCCAATCCTATATGCTCCCACTTTCTCATATAGAATGTTTTATAACTTGTTTCTGAGTTTTTTTCTTCATGAGTCTCATGAGAGATGATATTTAACTAGACTATTTACCATTATTGGTGTTATTACATCATTATCACATCCTCCCCCTCCTGCCCGTGCAATATAACCACCCGCACAGTTGGGCCAAAGCAAGCAAAGGAGCAGCTCTCTGTACTTCAGCGTCCGAGCTGACACGCCGGCCGTAGGCAGCTGCGGCTGGCCTATTCCGTGGGTTATAATGACCCGTTAGCTTAGAATGGGATAGCTAACGAGCAACGAATAAAAGTTACCATGGGGATAACAGCGTAATATCGTTTAAGAGTTCATATCAACGACGATGTTTGCGACCTCGATGTTGAATTGCGGGATCCTGGAGGTGCAGCCGCTTCCAAGGGTTGAACTGTTTGTCCATTAAAGCCGTGAGTTCAGACCGGCGTGAGCCAGGTCGGTTTCTATCTACAATTTATGTAGGAAACATTAGATATAACTATATTCTAGTACGAAAGGACCGAGTGATTAGTTATCCGCTGATGAACCAAATGTAGTTAATCAAGGTCGATGGCGGCCGACTTTGTCGGCGGCCGCCTGAAGTATTATATTACTGCTGGGTGGCTACGATAATTAAAATAATCACTGAATGCATCTCAAGTGAGAAGTTAAGCCCCAACTCTCACTCGACATGTTACTAGCTCCGTTATATCCTTGCCCTCTCAGGCTTAGTAAGGATAAATCATGGCACAAAAGCGCTTGTTTGATTGCTTGAGCAATGTATACACTCCAGTGATAAAACTCTAAAAACTCTTCTCGGATAGCACTACTATCATCAGAAAAACGTATGCATAAAGGCATTTGCTCTACATGGTGAGATAAAACGTCATCAACAAGGACTGTGAAAATTTTGGCTTTTTAAATCTTATCTACTAGAATTATGTGCATTCCCATAATCATGCACTATCAATTCATTCTGAGTTCTTGATGAGAGATAAGTTGCATTTTTAAGACTTGGATGCTCAAGGTGCATTTTGATATCATTCTTATACTTTCCAAGTAGTCTCATCAATGCCAAAAATTTTCCAGGGTTTCTAGGTAGGTTGAGATATTCCTCTGAAACCATTAAACAAGAAATACTGTGATGGAAAGTGAAATGGAGTTCTGTACCTGAGAATGAAAGACCTCAGACATGCGCAACTGCGATTAAGTCATGAAGCAGCATAGCTTTTCCTAATATCTATATTCTGCTCAAGATTGCTTGAACAACACTTCCTGTCACATCTTGCGAATGTGAACGCTCAGCCAGTGTGATTAGTAGGGTGTGTAACCATTTTTATAAATCAAAATTGATTATTTCGACTATGAAAAAAAGTCCAATCGATTTTTCAGGTTTATAGCAACTTGCAAATCGGTTATTAGAAACATGAAATCGATTTTGGCGATTAATGCACTATTAATTTGCCAACGATTACCTAGGTTTTTCTTTTTTAAAATAATGGCACGATAAATCACAGTTTCTCAAGTCTAATACAAAGTATAGCCAGTTTTATTGCTTATCATGCAGTTGCTTATGCCAACTTTAAATCATTAAAACAACAAAGATGGTATCCATAGGGACTGGGAACGATGTATATGCCAATGTTACGCCAAACCCATGATTCAATGGCGGCGATTGTGACCAAGCATTCACCTTCACCGAAAAATACGTGGCTATTTGTTCGCTCGCTACCAACGCAATCAGTACTAAGTATGGGACAAGTAAGATTTTAGTTTTCTGAGATAAAAACGAAAATGAATAGTTTGTCCACCTCGCAGCTTGCGCTCTTTTCTGGTACAAATGCCCTAAACACGTACATGTATCATTCCCATCCGCCACAATTGGCAGTTATAATCCGCAATTCAATAAGTACTGAGCAGAGACATGTACGATATTCAGAACGTCATGGCCGAACGTCTGGAAAAAGCCAGTGTACCGAAGTATTTGGACACCTATCACCTGTGCAAAAGAGTACGTAGCGTGTTTGATTAATGCACATGTACAATACTGCAGAGAAAGTGCGAACATATTTTGAGGGAGGGCACTTCAGCCGGGTCCCCAGACGTGCGACTAAGTGTTGATTACATCACAATGTTTCTTTGTACCGATTAATTAACCCGTTAGTATATGGTGGGAAAAGCAAAGGGCATATAAAAAGGGATAATCGATTTGCTACCGATTTCTGCATATGATGGAAACGAATATTGACTAATCGCGACTAAGAAAAACAGAATCGGTTCTAAAGGAAATTCTGAAATCGGTAACCTGCTATTCTACTAAGTGCATAGTCGACCGAATAGGTAATCGCGAATAACCGATTAACCTATACAAAACCTAAAATCGGTTACACACCCTAGTGATTATAGGAGGCTGGACTACTACACGGGACACTGCATGACAGAAGAGAGACTTACTGCATTAGCTTTATTACATATCCATTATGATACTGTGACGTCAAATCAGTTTAATCATCGAACGACTCGGTACATAATACAGCGGCTTAAATAATGGTGTATACAACTAGTGCGCATGAGCATGACACAGCACAATTAATTCTACGCATGCGCTACACTACCCCCCCTCCTCCGAGATTTTAAGTGTCATAGATATTCTGTCCGTAGCGGTCTATTTTCTTCTTCTGCCGAACTGGCCTCAACCTTTCAGGTTCAGCTTGGGGAGGCGCTACCTTTTGCTGTGGTGTCTCCTTTTGCCGTGGTGTCTCCCACTCAATCACGAGTGGTTCCGGATCATCATCTTCTCGAGACTCTTTCTCTTCCATAACGTCATCCTCATCTGAAACCGTTGCTTGAAAATACCCATCATTTTCATCCTCCCCTGAGGTCCCCTCCTCCTCTGTCTGTGGCAAATCTTCCTCCTCCACTGAAGTATCCTCCTCCTCTGTCTGTGGCGGGGCTACATGAGGCTTCAGCCTATCAAAATGCACAACAGTACGCTTCCGAGGAGAATCCCTGTGCTGAAGTAAATACAGCACATCACCCAACGGCTTCACAACCTTGTAAGGACCTTGCCAATAACAGTGCAACTTTGGTGACTTACCTCTCGGAACAGCTGGACAGTGTAACCATACTAGATCACCAACCTTGAATGGATGCCCCTTTGCTGTCTTGTCATATAGTGCCTTCTGGCGTCTTTGTTGCATTTCCATATGGCTTCGTACCCTCTGATAAGCTGTCTCCAAGTGTGTTCTTAGATCCAAAGCATACTGATTGACCTGTTGGGGTGCAGAAGCTGGGGGAAGACCAAACATAACATCTGCTGGAAGGCAAATTTCCCGCCCAAACATCAAATAGAATGGTGTACACCCAGTTGACTCCTGTACACTAGTTCTATACGCCATCATCACTAGCGGAAGACGCAGATCCCAGTCGTGTTCATTTTCGGAAGCTGCAATGCTAAGGAGGTCAAGCAGTGTACGATTAAATCGCTCAACAAATCCATCAGACTGGGGGTGATATGGGGATGTCCTTGTCTTAGACACACCCAACAGTTGGCATACTTCCTTCAATAGAGAAGATTCAAAGTTACGACCCTGATCTGTATGCAGAGTATCCGGAACCCCAAAACGAGAGACAAATTGGTGCACGAACAAATCCGCAACAGTTTTTGCCTCCATATTAATCATTGGATAAGCCTCTACCCACTTAGTAAAATAATCTCCCACAACTAACACATACTTGTTACCTCTGGTGGTACTGGGCAATGGACCCAATATGTCCATGGCAACGCGTTGTAGTGGATATCCTACCAAATCAGACTGCATAGGAGCCCTTCTTGCTTGGGATGGTGACTTTCTGGACAGACACTTTTCACAAGCCCTGCACCAATTCTCTACATCGTGTCGTTGGCCAGGCCAGTAGAAGCGCGAACGAATCTTTTCCATGGTTTTCTTTTGACCAAGGTGACTTCCAGTAGGTGCATCGTGGAACTCCTTTAGAATACTCTGTACAGAGAACTTTGGTATGACCAATTGAAGATGCCTGTTCTGTCCTTTCCCAGGAACGTCTTCCCAACGCCTGTAGAGGACCCCTTCTTTAAGTAACAGATGGCTCTTCTGGGACCATAACGTCTGTAACCAGTAGCTTCCATGTCTGGGAAGGGTGGGAGGAAATGCATTATCTCTCACCCAAGATATCACCTGCTCCAGATCAGGATCTCCTTGTTGTAATTGTTTTGGGTCTCCGGCAGACAACACACAAACGCTCTCCCTCTGGCCAATACTGCTGCTAGGAAGGGGAGGGGCTGATGGCTCGAACCCACATTGTTTACACGGAAGCCTTGAGAGTGCATCAGCGTTACCATGACGCTCTCCAGGTCGATGCTCAATGACGATATCATACTCAGCCAGAATATCCAACCAACGCGCAACTTGGCCCTGCGGCTCTTTGAAGCTGCGTAGCCACTGCAAGGAGTTATGATCTGTGCGGACGATGAAATGGCGGCCCCAAAGGTAGGATCGAAAGTTTCGAACGGCCCACACAACTCCCAGCATCTCCCGCCGGGTTGCACAATACTGGCGCTCCGCCTTTGTGAGCACGCGGCTGGCGTACGCAATTACTCGCTCTCCCTCCTGGGACAACACTGCGCCAAGTCCTTCTTGACTAGCATCCGTGTCCAATATGAACATTTTGTCGAACTGAGGGAATGACAAAATAGGAGGTGACAACAACTTATCTTTCAACAAGATAAACGCTTCGTCGCACTGCTTGGACCAAAACCATGGTTTGGACTTTTCCGTCAGAGCATGAAGAGGAAAGGCTATCCGAGCAAAACCAGAAATGAACTTTCTGTAGTAGGAAGCAAATCCTAAAAATTGGCGGAGAGTGTCATGATTATGTGGCACAGGCCATTCGCGGACAGAAACAGTTTTTCCTGGGTCAACCTCCACGCCCTTTTCGGATACAATGTACCCCAAGTACTGTACGCTCTTACGTAATAGTTGGCACTTGCTTGGCTTTACCTTCAGCCCCGCCTCTTTCAGCCTTCGCAACACGTCTGCCAGCCGTTGAAGATGTTCACCCACTGTCTGACTGAAAATAATAATGTCATCTAGATAAACTAGACAAGTGGTCCAACAAAGACCCGACAACACAGAACTCATTAGTCTTTGGAACGTGCTGGGGGCATTGGTTAGCCCGAACGGCATTACCCGAAATTGGTGGAGCCCAAATGGTGTGATAAAAGCAGTCTTCTCCTTGTCGTCCGGATTCATCTCGACCTGCCAGTAGCCACTTGCTAAATCAATGGTAGAAAACCATTTCGCTCCCCCGAGGCTGTCCAAAGCATCGTCTATCCTGGGAAGCGGATGCATGTCCTTCTTCGTTGCCTCATTTAGACGGCGAAAGTCGACACAGAACCGGAACGAACCGTCTTTCTTTTTTACCAGCACTATAGGAGATGCCCAGGAGCTCTCAGAAGGCTCTATTATGCCTTGGTCCAGCATGTTGTGAATCATCTTCTGTACCATGTCCCGCTGATGAAACGGTAACCTGCGAGCTTGCTGTCGAATGGGTGGGGCATCACCAACATTAATTTTGTGACGCAATAAACCTGTACGTCCCAGGTCCCCATCCCCAACCGAAATAGCGTCTGAAAAATCATACAACAAATCTGTCAGCTGGTTTTTCTCGCTTACAGTTAAGCCATGCACATTACACAGAAACTGTTCAACTGACTTATTAATGGCCTCTTGGGACCGGACAACTGGTTTCCTGTCCAACGACGGCTCCACTAAATTCACAAAATCAGCATCCTGCAAGGGAAACATCTTACCTACCTTTTCATCAGCGTACACAGTAACAGGTACAGCTGACAAATTTAACAACTGTATCGTTGCGTTCTTCCCTGACAGGATTGGAGACACAGAATGTGCAGCAAGTAACCCACCATGCCGATCCGGAAACTCTGGCTTGGGTTCAAACAATCCACAGCCACTGTTGAATGCACCCTCTTCTGCGTTGGCATCCAGGTGAACAGAAAGGTGAACTTGATGGAAGGCAGGAATAACGGTGGTCTCCTGTACCAGCACGTGACATGTAGAACTACATTCGCCGGCACACAACTGCACCGGACGTGGGTGACCTGCCAATGTTAAAGTCTTGTTGTCCATGTTAATAACACAATGACATTGTTCGAGAAAATCTGTACCCAGTAAACACTGTTGCGTCATGTCTCGCACAACCAGGACATTGTGTGCTCCCACATAGTCTCCCACCTGTAGAGTCACATACACCTGACCACATAGAGGAAGACTCTCACCGTTAACTGCCATTACAGGACACCTGGCCTCTTTTAGTTCCAGTTTGCTGTTCTTCACGGCCTCCTTCCAAACGTTCTCATGCAGCAGGGTAACCGACGATCCCGTGTCTACTAACATGGAAACAGGGTGGCCCTCCACGAAACCTTTCAATGTTAGAGTGCTGGCAACTGCAGAGGTATGCTTAACTGACCTTTCGTCACTGTCTTCAGTAGAACGCCTTAACGGACAACCCCTGCGCACGTGGCCTGCTTTCCCGCAATTCCAGCATACTGGACGCTTCTTCGCTCTTGCTGGCCGTTTCTCCGCCTTGTCCAGACGTAACTTACTCAACTGCCCTGACAACGCTGCCACTTGCGCCACTAAGTCCTGATAGCTGCCACTCCTTGCAGAAGAGAAGAGAGACGCACCTTCGGCTTCCGAAGAGACAGCGCTCTCCGTGGTATTAGCGGCTGCAGTTTTTCCTGCCTGGAAACTTTTCTGGGCAGACTCCACCGACTCTAACCGGCACGCCAAGGCAAGAACAGCTTCCAATGTGTCCAGCCCTTCCTGCAATAGCTTCAGCTGTATAGAAGGTGAAATAATACCACGAATAAATTGGTTACGCGCAACTTCTAGTCGTTCCCTAGACTGCCACAACGGGTAAACCCTATCTGCTAACATGCGCAACCTTGCCGAGAACTCTATTAAGGACTCCGTCTGTTTCTGCTGCGCTGCATGGAACTTCCTCTGCCAATCCAGCTCTACCCCTAGCGGAGCATACTGTCCCTCGAGACATTTCTTCACAGCTGCGTAGTCAACCCCGGTTTCTACATCCAACAAACCCATTTGACTTACAATACGGAATGGCTCATCCTCCAACAAAGAGACCAGTTCCTGGCCTTGCTTATCGTTCGGAACTCCGGCTTCCTTAAAGTAGAGCTCGATGCGCTGAATCCATATAGCAAAGTCAGCTCCCTTTCCCGCAAATCGCGAAGGTGGCCGCACGCTAAACCTGGTGGTTCTTACGCCTGCTCCTTCCTGTAAAGGATTAGCGCCACTTGTGGGAACTTGCCTGTCAACCTCCATGTCTTGCTCTTCGGTGGCCATCCCACTCCTGACACCAGTGTGACGTCAAATCAGTTTAATCATCGAACGACTCGGTACATAATACAGCGGCTTAAATAATGGTGTATACAACTAGTGCGCATGAGCATGACACAGCACAATTAATTCTACGCATGCGCTACACTACTAACATCGATTTTGAAACTCGAAATGAACAATATATACTACTATTGTTCTAACAATCATGCAATCTGTTTTTAAATCAAATGTATTCAGCTATCATTTTATGATATAGATTGATAATCCCATGTTTCAAGAGTCAGAACCTGTTGTATGTCTGCATGATTCATGCATGCACGAGCAAATTCTAATCAGGTAACAATCCTGTGTCAATATTCACAGGAGAAAAACGCGGCAAATCAAAATGTGATTTTCTTATGATTTTACGTCTGATTTGTGAAATCCAAGTGGGATTCTGAATCTGCAACAATCATACAGTGATTCTTAAAATCATGCAATGATTCAGAACGTAATTTCAAATGATATAATCTAGCTAATTATTTCTCAAAGATTTTAAAAACCTATTCATAATCGCTATGTGATTTTTAAAATAATTTGGAAATCTATGTTGGATATATCAAATGGCGGCCAAAGTTGCTCTTGCTGTAATCACCTTGGTTGCTACAAAAACTGTTACCGGCTGTGCGAAGATTTTTTTTTGTACTGTTTTCCAAGCAGGCTTGGTAATTGTGGCAGTCCCACTTCGTTAGTACATCCAACTCCAGCTCGGCTGTATCTGTGTACTGCTGGCTGCGCGCTACTCTCTTTGGTGGTTTAAGAACTCCAAGAGGTGGCCGTGCCAACTTCCCCTCGTACTGTGGGACTTGACGAAGGCCCATAAATACTAGAATCAAATGGGCACCATGCCACCACCGTAATACACGTTCCCTGTGGCAGCAAAAGTTTTCCATCGATCTGCCTAATACAGACCTGATTCTGGAAGTGGTGAGCTTTGCTTCAGGCAACTATGCAAAGTTTGTTGGTGAGGATGCGAAGCCCAATGATGCTTCTCCAAGAGGCTTGCAATTGCAATTCCTGGATGTAATGACAGCTACCCAGCCTCTTTCACTACAGCCACTCTGTGCCATGTTGTCAATATACCCCTTGTTGTATGGTCAGGCCCCATGCAGCAGCTTGTCAAGCCCATCTATTAGGCTGGAGGCAATTTAACAGCATTCCTCAAAATTAAAGACTCTGATATGGATGTTGCACCAGGAGCAGGAGAAACACAATCAAAATGGCTCAAAAGAGTTTGGTTTTGTGTGTCTCTTGACCGGGGGACCTCGGCACTACTCCAGCTCCTCCTATGTTGATACTTTGGATGAAATGTATTGTCACCTTATCATATGCAATATCTCTGATGTCTGATCTACCTTCCCTCTTGACTTTAAGTGTATTTGTGTATGCGTTTGAGTTGATAAAGCAATTGACCTCAGTAAAGAACAATCTGATCCTTGTTCATCTCTATATAGTAATGACAAAATATTTAAACTTTTGGTATCATGAATGCACAAAGCTAAGGTGTAGCATATGAATTTAATGGATAATGTTCAGGTTAGTAAAAAACTGACAGGACTACAACATATACAGAACAACACGTACTGGAAGAGATCTCTGTTCACAATGGTAGTTCTGTTACAAAAAAAGAAATCTTTCCTTTCACTGGAGCCAGTGCACACCTATTAACAAATCGTTGTGGACTGATAATACGATCTCGTTCATAGAAGTTTTTAGTAACTATATACAGACCAGACACCATATCCTTTTCTGGGGAACAAATGTCATCCCTGTGTAACGAGACCAGTACAGCTTATAATGAGAGCGATATATCTTACAGGGAATGCACTTATATACCTAAAGATAAGGAACTACGCATGCGCACACAAACACACTACACTACTCCCCCTCCCAGAAAAAGGCAGGCCCCTAAATGTCATAAATGTTCTGTCCCAGTCTTTGAGGTCTTGTATGAGGTCAAGTGGTTCTTCTGGGGTTGAAAGGAGCCTCCTTCACTCCAGTTGGACCTTCTTCTGCCTGCGCCATTGGTAAGTTCTGTGGTGCAATCTGCAGATCTTGAGGAGCATCTGTCTCATCAATGTCTTCAGGCACTGCAGGTACATTAGGTAATTCAGGGCCATCATCATCTGAGTCATCATCTGTTTCATCTAGATCTCCAGGCACAACTGGTAAGATGGGACCATTATCAGTGCCATCAAGGGTTGGGTCAGCAGGGATGTCAGGACCATCTGGTAGAATGGTTTCAGCTGGGTTCTGCTGTCTCTCCTGCAGGTTTGAAGATAGGTGCACACATGGCTTTAGCCGGTCAAAGTGAACCGCTTGATGTTTACGAGGACGATCCTGTAGGGAGATATTATTCAACACATCACTACCCATTTTATGTATCCTGTAAGGTCCCTGCCAGATGCAATGAAGCTTTGGAGAATTACCACAAGGAACTGCCGGACAGTGCAGCCACACCATATTCCCTACTTTGAATGGGTCACCATTGGATGATTTGTTATACAGCTCCTTCTGCCGTTGATGCTGTAGCCCCATATGCTCTCGAACCTGTCGGTATGCCTTCTCCATGCGAAGTCTCAAATCCAAAGCATACTGATTCACCTCTGTTGGGGAAGTCTGAGGGGGTAAACCATACATCACATCCACAGGTAACCAAGCTTCTCTTCCAAATACAAGTTCAAAGGGAGTGCACCCTGTGGATTCCTGTACATTAGTGTGGTAAGCTAGCATCACTAAAGGCAGATGCAAGTCCCAGTTGTGTTCATCTTGTTTAGTTGCCATACTCAGTAAACTCAACAATGTATGGCCAACTGAGGAAGGTAGGGGCTGTCCTAGTCTTACTGACTCCCAACAAAGTACACACAGCCTTTAATAATGCAGATTCAAAGTTCTGACCTTGGTCAGTGTGAAGGAAGTCAGGGACACCAAACCGACTCACAAATTAGAATACAAATGCCTCAGCCACAGTAACTGTTTCCATGTTAGTTATGGCAAATGCCTCCATCCCTTTGGTGAAGTAGTCACCAATAACCGGTATGTATTTACTACCTTTCACAGATTGAGGTAGTGGTCCCAGGATGTCCACTGCCACCCGCTGGAATGGATGCTGGAGAGTTCTATCTGCAGTTTAGCCTTCCAGGGGATTTACGTGCTGCACATAACTCACATGACTTGCACCAATTCACCACATCTCGTCGCTGCCCAGGCCAATAGAACCGAGAACTGATCTTACTAAGTGTCATAGCAACACCTAAAGGGCTACCACTTGGTGCATCATGAAGCTGTTGCAATATGGAGCGAAAAATATCCTGGGGAATAACAAACTGCAGGCATTTGTTACGAGCAGTCGCGTTGAAGGTAACCAGCTTGTCCGCAACTCCAACATTTCCTCTGCCTTCCTTGTGGTGGCTTCCTATGTTCCTTTCGCCTGCGGATACATCGGAGATGGTTAAACCATAGATTATTAAATAATACATGATTAAACAAATGCGTGGATTATATAGGCTACGTACCCGTAATCAATCACAGATTATACAGACTACATACCCGTAGTCTATATAATCTATGGTTCAATCATCATCCGCTTGATGAAACATTACAGAATGCATGTGGTTTCCCAATGGCAATTAAAATTCGCCACGAATGGCTACTTACCTAATACGCATGCGCACTAATTGCATAGGCTAATCTCCGTGCCATTACGACAGATATCGGGTTCCCTTTGACTAACGGCTGAGCAAATTAGAGAATTTCCCCCTACCCGCCCCATTTTGAGAATCACCATGCTTTTATTGTACGATCATAACTATGAATATCCAATTGTTAATTAAGTATGGAGAACTCTCCCATACGTCGGCGGTCATGTCGCGTTTTCAAATCGGTCGCAAATTACCTCGACTTGTAAACCTTACTGCGCGCTACATGCTAATTACGGATTCAATAACTGCATGTTGAATGGTTATTTTCAAACCTTGGGTAGTTTAAGGCTACAGCGCGATAGGACGGTTTATCTCTTGTCGCAGCCATAACTAAACAGTTGCAACGAATTACTGATTAATAAATGAATGTATTTGGGACAGTTGAAGACAAAATTTCGTGATCCAAATATACATTATAAAAATCAAATCGCTTCAAATTCGGTTTTTAGGTGTATCAGTTCTATAATATTGATTTGTTCTGTTCGTTAAATTTTACTTTATCTGTTATGGAGATTAGCTGTACATGTGCAAAGTATGTGCACGGTCTCCCGCCGATTCGCTCCATGCATGCAATAATTTAAGCAATTCAATGTATGGAAGGCCGGTGCCTAAATCATTGGCGCGAATCGAGCGGGAAACCGTGCACGGCTATATCTCCGTAACGGATGAAGTAAAAAATTAACGAACAGAACAAATCAATTGGTACAGGACGTTTCCACGGAAATTCTACCTACAAACCGAATTTGATTACTCCTGCCGAAAGTTATCAGTTGTGGGTTCAAACCCTGTGGGGGCATCGGATGTAATGCTGGCACGAGCACTGAAGTACAAGACCCAAAATTGTATTTTATCACAGAGGAAGGGTGTAGTCAATAGCGTGTTTACGGATCGGACGTTATAGCGATTCAAACGCAATGAATATTTGGATCACGAAATTTTGTCAGTTGTGAACTATCCGGCCCATCTACTATATATCGCGCGATATATTTCACTAATATGAACGATATCGGCTACAAACCATATATCGCGGCAGCAGCACTGCTAACAGCACACATCAATGAAAAAACAGGAAAGGTGACACATAAAAACTGCATGTGAAAACATGTTTAAATTTACGTCAGGGGACCTCAGGACAGAGAGAAGTATCGTGTCCTTCGAGCTCGCCTAGTCATGTCGGGTGATTAGAAATCGTTTCATACCTTCGATATTTACTTTTCGACCACAGCATTAATGCGATGTGTACCAGCAAAGTGAGACCAGCGGCCCAGATGAAGCCTCCATACGCAAATTTATCCACGTATAAAAGTGCTGTGTTCTTCGCAACGACCCGACCAGTCGCGTCGTAAATATATATCACCATTGAAATTAACATGAGAGCGTAGAATATAATCGGATAAGCCGTCAGAGGTAGCATCTGCTTGACTGCTGTCTTGTTCTTCGTTGCAACACCAGGTACCACGCATATCCTGTATGCCAGCACACCTAGCATGATTGATATCAGCAACAAGGCGACAAGCAGGCTGATAAAGATAGGTCCGTAAAACAGAACGTAAATTTCGACAACTCCGGAAGTGAGTATTGGACGAAAACAGTCGTCCTTCTTCTGCAGAATCCAACACCACGGTAACCTGGAACCCTGCGACCCGTACGTTTGCGTTGAGAACGGTATTGCCGCCAATGGTGCTGGCACGACCAATGAGATTACCAGGTAACATACCTCGAGCCTCTTTAAGTTAATGTAACAAACAGCGAAGAAGAATAGATGCACGGTTATTATGATTGTGAAAAAGCACTTCACCATAAGTGTATAGGTGTTCAGATAGGCCTGAGCGAGACAGAGGGAGGGCGTGGTTAGGTATACGTAGTACCTAACAGCGGACAACGCTGACACAGTCCCGAATGCCAAAGCACCAGACACTTGGTAGATAGCCAGCCGGTAGGTGAGCAATTTATGGAGCCGTAGAGCGAAGGATAAAATGATCGCCAGGGAGCATATCAGTACTCCTGTCCCGTTAAGTGTGTTTTCCAGGATCACCAAATCCTTATAGCTGCTCGACACATTGCTGCAGTTATCCATTTGAGCGCGGCGTACACTGACTGGCAGTACTGATCTAGTCTGATGTCCGTGTTATGTTATAGTTGTTGAAAACATACGACAATGACCGATTCGCACCCCCTCCCCCTCCAGTCCATAACAATATAATACCCCCCTTTAAAATTACATCACAATCCCCCCCTCTCGCACCGTCCCTCCTAAGCAGAATAATAACATTTTACTTTTAACATACTACATTGTGTTGAAAACAATTATAATTATGAAAGGTGTTATCCGATTTTGCATACAACAATACAGAGTCTGTACAAACTGCAAAAGCAGGATGGACATGTGATTGCCTATGCTAGTCGTGTGCTGAATAAGGTCGAATGTAACTACAGTGTCATACAACGGGAGTGCATTGCAGCAGTGTATGGCATGAAGCAGTTCAGGCATTACCTGTTGGGGCGACCATTTGAACTTTGGACTGACCACGAGCCACTAAAGTGGTTGGCAAACCAAAAGTTGGAGGGAATGCTGGGACGCTGGGCACTAGCTCTGCAGGGGTACAGTTTTACTGTTATGTATCATAGAGGCAGTCAGAACACCAATCCTGATGCATTATCCAGACAGAGAGAGACTGGCATGGCCACACTTCCAGCAGCAGTGGCCAGAGCAGACATGCAAACACCACTGAGCTGCATTCTAGCAGCTCAGAAGCAGGACCAAGTCATCAAGCTGGTCGCTCAGGCATTGAAATTGTCAAGTCACCCTGCAACCATCGATTGGCGGAAGCCCCCTTTGAGAAGATACTCCCAGTTGTGGGCACAGCTTCTCCTAAAGGATGGCATAGTATGGAGGCACTATACACCTGGACCAACTTCAGATGCAGTAACAGTGCCAGTTCTTCCAGCAGCTCTCCAGAAAGAGGCATTGCAGCAGTGCCATGACTCACCTCAAGCAGGCCATCAAGGCGACAGAAAACTCTCTACCGACTGAGACGTATGGCATACTGGGTCAATATGGCACAAGATGTGGAATGCCATTGCAGGGAATGCACTGTGTGCCAGCAGACAAAGCCAACCATGCCTATGAGGATCAGATGACAAATGTGCCAATTGGAAGACCATGGCAAATGATAGCAATGGGCATCTTGGAGGTGCCAGTGTCATCCAACAACAATAGATATCTTCTTGTAGTCCAGGACTAATTTACCAAATGGGCTGATGCAAGACCACTACCTGACCAAACTGCCTCCAGGATAACCACAGAACTGGTGGATCTGTTCACTACATATGGAGTACCTGAAATTCTGCATTCAGATCAAGGTCGGAATTTTGAGAGTGCTATCAGGTTTTAAAGGCATTTGGTGTGAAGAAATCTCGGACTACTGCCTATCACCCACAAGGTGACGGCATGGTGGAAAGGTTCAACCACACCCTGCTCCAGTTACTCCGCACATACGTCACCAGGCAGGAGGAGTGGGAGAAGCATCTCCCTCTGGCTCTCTATGCCTATAAGACATCAGTACACTCCTCAACTGGAGTGTCTTCTTTTGAACTGATGTATGGTAGACAGCCTGAAAGAGACACACTAACCTTACCACCAACAGCATATGCCCCTGGGGAGTATGGTGAGACTCTGCATGCCAAGTTGGCTGAGTTGACTGACCTTGTGGAGGCTCACATGGCTGAAGCAGCAGAGTTACAGAGGCAACAGTACAGAAACACCCACATGAGCAATCCTTTAAAGTGGATGACCCAGTCTGGTTATCTATACCAACTGTGGACCCTTGCTGGGAAGGAAACTGGGTGGTAACAGCGTGCAAATCACCAGTGAATGTTGCAATTCAGGGTCGTAGCCACGATAAATAAACCGGTAAATAAATTAATAAATTGGTGGGAGTGAGGGTGGAAGATCATGAGGGATTTAATAAACTATACTATTAAAATAATAATTGGAAGTTGGCTAGGCTAAAACCAGTCCGGCCATGGCTGGACTGGTCGGACTGGATGCTACGGCCCTGCAATTTCAGACGGACAACGGAGAAGGGTAGTACATGTTAACAGGATCAGACATTGTCACCAGCCAGCTGTACAGCTCCATGCGGAAGATGGTCTTCCAGAAAACCAGGGTGGTCATCTACAGTGGCAAGCACCCCAAGTCGACCATGATATTCAGCTCCAGCCAGAAGAACCACCTGTTCAGATCCCAGCGGAGGACCATGTTGCGGATGACCTGGTTGAGGTGCCTCGCAGGTACCCTGAAAGGGTGAGACACAGACCTGACTATTTTTAGAGTTTGAGGTCAAGCTTGAAATTGATGGAGAGGTGTGTAATCAGTGCTACCATCTCATCAACACCTATTGCTAGTAGCGTGTGCATGGCCTAATCCAACTGGATCTTTAGTTGTGTGTGTGACCCATGCATGCACCAAATGTGTGAACACCTCCTTAATGCTGTCTAAATGCTCTCGTATGCTGACAGTTGTACCTGCGCATGTAAACTATGAGTTGCCCTGTCCTCCTTTGCGAGTTTGACTGATAAGTATGTTGTTTGCCCATAAAGGGGGCAGGCAGCAGCCAGCCAGTCGGGTCTGCCAAGGGGTGCTGACACCCCACCGCTGAGCCTAACTGGGACCCATGGGTAACGCTGGTTACCATTGGGTCGGCCAGTGCCACTATGACGCTGGTCAAGGTTAAGTGGTTAGGTCAGGGTGTAGAAGCCCGAAGGGTGCCGCCCACCATTGATAGTTGAGCAATAACACAGCAAACATGTGTACAAGTACAATCAATGCACAGGTGGAGTGGTGGGTGGGTAAGCGATTCAGGCAGCAGTGCTTTACATGTAGCTGAATGTAAGACTGAGTGATGCCCACCAACCACCACTGTTTATATATGCATGGACCTGGAACCATATCGGTTTAGCAGTGTCATTGAGGAGGGGTAAAAGGTGTGATGGTTTGAATAGAGGTGAGGGTTATGCTTTGCTAGACCTATAGGCTCCCTTATTAGACACATTTGGTCTCAATAGAGGTGAGAGTGTCCTCAGAGATTTTCCAGACATATAGGCTCCGATCCCATTTACCAGACATTAAACCAAGTTTAGTACCTAAACAAATACTTTTGGTGTGTGACATGTAAGTATATATTGTATGTGCATTGCTGAAGAGATCAGGATATTATCAGTTGTCATTGCCATTAAGATCGGGATCTATGCTCCACTACACAATTAAAGACCACATGTACATAGTCCACATGTATATAGTCCACATGTACGTAGTCCAGATGTACATAGTCAATATATAGTATATAATCCACATGTATATACATAGTCCACACGTTTATAGTCCACATGTACATAGTCCACATGTATATAGTCCACATGTACATAGTCCACATGTATATAGTCCACATGTATATAGTCCACATGTATATAGTCCACATGTACATAGTCCACATGTGTGTGGTCCACATGTATATAGTCCACATGTATATAGTCCACATGTATATAGTCGACATGTATATAGTCCACAAGTATATAGTCCACATGTATATAGTCCACATGTATATAGTCCACATGTTTATAGTCCACATGTATATAGTCCACATGTATATAGTCCACATGTATATAGTCCACATGTATATAGTCCACATATAGGTTAGACACTGAAACCGAGGGATCTACGTGATTTAGAATCCCCGAGGGCCCTGGGCTGTAGCGTCCCGAGCGGTAGCGAGGGCGCTACTAAGGGCCCGAGGGGATTCTAAATCACGTAGATCCCTCGTTTTCAGTGTCTAACCAATTTAGACAATAGCAACGCGTACGTAGCAACCAATAAATTATCGCGCAACGCGATAACGATAACGGGAGGGATTCTAAGTGCCAGTGGGGGGGATTCTATATGCCCGGGGCACTTAGAATCCCCCCCACTGGCACTTAGAGTCCCTCTGTAGGTTTCTACCGCGTTTGGATACCTGCAATTGACGAATCAGATTGCGCGAATCACTTCCGCTATTGTATATAGTCCACATGTATATAGTCCACATGTATATAGTCCACATGTATATAGTCGACATGTATATAGTCCACAAGTATATAGTCCACATGTATATAGTCCACATGTATATAGTCCACATGTTTATAGTCCACATGTATATAGTCCACATGTATATAGTCCACATGTATATAGTCCACATGTATATAGTCCACATATAGGTTAGACACTGAAACCGAGGGATCTACGTGATTTAGAATCCCCGAGGGCCCTGGGCTGTAGCGTCCCGAGCGGTAGCGAGGGCGCTACTAAGGGCCCGAGGGGATTCTAAATCACGTAGATCCCTCGGTTTCAGTGTCTAACCAATTTAGACAATAGCAACGCGTACGTAGCAACCAATAAATTATCGCGCAACGCGATAACGATAACGGGAGGGATTCTAAGTGCCAGTGGGGGGGATTCTATATGCCCGGGGCACTTAGAATCCCCCCCACTGGCACTTAGAGTCCCTCTGTAGGTTTCTACCGCGTTTAGATACCTGCAATTGACGAATCAGATTGCGCGAATCACTTCCGCTATTGTATATAGTCCACATGTATATATAGTCCACATGTTTATAGTCCACATGTATATAGTCCACATGTACATAGTCCACATGTATATAGTCCACATGTATATAGTCCACATGTACATAGTCCACATGTATATAGTCCACATGTACATAGTCCACATGTACATAGTCCACATGTACATAGTCCACATGTACATAGTCCACATGTATATAGTCCACATGTATATAGTCCACATGTATATAGTCCACATGTATATAGTCCACGTGTATATATTCCACAGAGCTCACATGTATAGAGCTGGCTGTCAGATCTGGCTGGGCAGTTAGCCTGGTTAATTAATCAGCTTCAGAAAGCTGAAGACAATGGAGAGAAGGTATTGCAAACCTCATGCACAAACACACCATACTGTACAGCTTTTTAACTACATCTCCCTTCTTTTCCCCTCCTCCTCCCCTCCTTCCCTACCTTCTCTTCCACCCATCTCCCTCCTACTCCTCCCCTCCTCCTCTCCTCCCCCATCCTCCTACTCCTACTCCTCCTCCCTCCTACTCCTCCCCTCCCTCCTACTCCTACCCCTCCCTTCTACTCCTCCCTCTCCCTCCTACTCCTCCCCCTCCCTCCTACTCCTCCCCTTCCCTCCAACTCCTCCCCCTCCTCCTACTCTACCCTCTCCCTCCTACTCCTCCCCCTCCCTCCTACTCCTCCCCCTTACTCCTACTCATCCCCTCCCTCCTACTCCCCTCTCCCTCCTCTCCTTACCACTCCCATAGGTCCATATCATAGGTCACACCCTCCTGGTGACACCATCCAATGGTGGAGGACTAACTACATCAAGATCATTAACAGGTGACCAAGCTTGTAACCTAGCATATGACCTAACATGTGACCTAGCATGTGACCTAGTTAGTCTTACCATGCACCAGCATAGACTCCCTTGTGCACAATGTGTGTGTGTTGTGTGCATATGGCTGCATCATATCTATGCTAGCCACCTGTGTAAGATCAAAACTGATACATCTGCACATCACACTCCTGTCATGTCACACCTCCACTCCTGTCATGCCACACCTCCACTCCTGTCATGCCACACCTCCACTCCTGTCATGCCACACCTCCACTCCTGTCATGCCACACCTCCACTCCTGTCATGCCACACCTCCACTCCTGTCATGCCACACCTCCACTCCTGTCATGCCACACCTCCACTCCTGTCATGCCACACCTACACTCCTTACATACGAGAGTATGCTCTGCCACGATAGATTGTTCATTTCCACCAGCTAAAGCTAGTCTAGACTTCTTTTTTGGAGTGTTCCAACAGTACCCATTACAGATGCTTTCTGGACCGTGTATTACCATGGCAATGTGACCTACACCTTAGCTCACAACATACCTTCTCCTATTGCAGATATGAGAGCACCATTGTGGGTCAATTCTTTGGCCACACCCACCATGACTCCTCAGACTTCCACAATATCAATAATTCATCTCGGCCCTTCAGGTTAATAAAAATGTGTGCTGGGTTGCCCTTGGTTACCATCAGTGATAACCAGTGCATGCTCACCTATAAAAAAATGATGTAATCTCTTATGCCCTTATATAAGGAAATTATTAAAGAGATCACATGTCATTGGTATTTGCAGTGACCATTACATCAGTTGACACATCATTATGGCCAGTCACCTGCAGAACGATACGATCCATGCACAATTGGGGGAATCTCCATTACAAAATAACTAATTAAATGATTAGCACAGTTGCCACACCTTCTCACCCCTCATCAACTTCCCCTCACATCGATATATCCTCACCTTCCCTCTCAGCCCTTCATCCCCACAGTGTGCTGAAAATGGGAGGCTCCGTGACCAACATGGGCTTCAACATGTACACCATTGATGGCAACTACAACGGCACTACAAGTGTAAGTTATACCTAATCACACATGTATGTACACACACATGTACACACACATGTACACTTGCACACACATGTAGACACACAAACGCGCACATACATGTATACACACAAATGCGCACATACATGTACACACTCACGCACACACACACGCAACACACACATGCACACACATGCACACACAAATGTACATACACACATTACACAAAATGCGCACATGCATGTACATACGCATGCACACACACACACACACACACACACACACCATCACACAGTCTTGCTAAATGCAGAGGGCTACTACATGAACGTGAGCAATCCTAACGCCATAACTTTGAATTCAAAAAGTCCTTCTCGGGTGCAGAATGCCGTTTTGTGTCGATCTTTTTCTTCTGTTTCTACCTGCCAATAGCTGCATATGAGGTCCAAAGTGGTAAACCACTTCTATCCACTTAATGCTTCCAAGGTATTGTCCGCTCTCAGTAGGGGGTAGGTGTCTTTCCGTGTGACAGAATTTAGCTTTTGGTAGAACTTGAATAGCACTAGTACTGCTCCACAATTGTTTTTTTCTCTCCAATGTGCCCGGCTGTTGGGTCAATGTGACAGGCTTCTAAATTATTCAGCTGTTTCAGGAGGTTTCTCACTCACTGAACTTCCACAACCTGCAAGTTTCCGCCGGACCAATTTTCACATGACAGGACACTGCATGAGGACATGCATACAGTAGCTAGTGTTGGTTAAAACTGCTAATTATGAATACCAATAAAATGCATTCCACCAAGACTTAATATGGCAACATGTTGCATTTTATAGCACCATTAATATTATAATATATTAATTACAACTCTCAGAGATATTTAAACCCACAAGTACACAGTTGTACCTAAACATTGCTATAAATACTATCGTTCCAGGATTGATGGTGTGGTCCGGCCAGCAGGGTTATCCAAATGTATTGTTCTCAAATCAACTATCTCCCTGCTAACTATTAGACCACTTCATCTTTTTCATATGTTTAATGAGGCGGTAATGTATATATACTGGGAGGTTTATCCAAATGGCATGACCTCAGTTGGAACAAGACTGGCAGAGCTCCTGTGACCTCTCTTGACCAGTGACTCATGCTCCCTCTTCAGATGGAACACACCAAGAGGAGAGACCATATCACAATAAATGCTAGCATATACACATGAGCAATCATCCAAATTGTATAGCACTTGAGCCCTGCCCCCTTATAGCCTCCCATCTTGTGCCATAATATTGAGCAAAACAAAGTCAGCTGCTCTATCTGAGTACATTGGCTCATCCTGCATTTGGTGAGGGCACATGTGACAGCAATACTCCATGTGGATCCCTTATTAAAGTTTATCTGCTAGTTATTGGTAGTCCATTGTGTGATTTTTTTGGTGAAACAATAAATTTGCATCACAATACATAAAAATGCTCAAAATATGTCCAAGAGGCCAAGGGAATGTGCACATTTTGCCAGTAAGGCTGTAGCCATGGCCCAGACAAAGGTGAGGTTATAAACCTGCTGTAGACCTCAGTGAGAGCCTTCGAGGTGATGATGGCCAGGTGAGAAACCAGAGGGGAGAAACTAGATTGGGCTTCTCTTTCTCAATCCCCATAAATCTCCAGTTCAAGTGGGATACAAACCCAACCCCTGCTCTGAACACTTGGGCTCATTTGCTCTGTGCTTCATGGTTTCTGCCACCCTCTAAGACATGCAGGCTTGATTCAGTTAGGATGATAGGGGTAAGGGGTGAGGTCACTTTGACATCAAAAGTTTCCTCTGTCCCAAGTCCGAACAAGAACATCTGTTGGATGAGTGTGCTTATAGTCTGGAGTGAGGCCACGCCTGTTTCTACTCACTCAAGGTTCAGTTGACACAGTGTGGCAGAATTCTATGAACTGTTTGTAGCAAATTGCAACATTCCATCGCATTTTCAGGTGGCCATGATGGTTTAGTACCATGTCAGGACACAAAGGTCTCACTGTGTCTAATCCCAACTGCCATTGGTTGGCAATTTGCATTTCATTTGGATCCAAATGCAGGCCAAGACCCATAGATGGGGTGACCAGTAGCCAGGATGCAGCATGAGGTGCTGACACAGAGAAGAGCCGAGCCTTGTCAGCAGGTGAGGAGGCTTCCAACATCATAAAGGACTGGAGGTCTTCCTATTTATTTGGATGAGGTGATGATGGAATCTACAATTATTTTTATTACTAAACAATATAAACTGAGAGTAAATCATTACGGTACGTACATCATGCATGAAAAAAAAACGATTACTAGCTGCAGATAATTAAACAAATTAACACCTTACAATGTTTGAGACATTTTACTAATCATGTGGGGTAATTAGAAATAATCTTATATCCACGATTTTTTCTTTTCGACCAGAGCATTACTGAGATGTGTAACAGCAAAGTGAGACCAGCGGCCCAGATGAAGCCTCCGTACGCAAATCTATTCACATATTGGAGTGCCCTGTTCTTCGCAAAGCTCCGACCAGCCGCATCGTAAATATATATCACCATTGAAATTAACATGAGAGCGTAGAATATAATCGGATAAGCCGTCAGAGGCAGCATCTGCTTTACTGCTGTCTTGTTCTTCGTTGCAACACCAGGTACCACGCATATCCTGTATGCCAGCACGCCTAGCATGATTGATATCAACAACAAGGCGACAAGCAGGCTGATAAAAATAGGCCCGTATAACAGACCGTAAATTTCGATAACTCCGGAAGTGAGTATTTGTCGAGAGCAGTCGTCCCTCTTCTGCTGAATCCAACACCATGGTGACCCAGAAATCTGCGGCCCGTACGTTTTCGTTGCGAACGGTATTGCCGCCAATGGTGCTGGCACGACCAATGAGATTACCAGGTAACATACCTCGAGTCTCTTTAAGTTAATGTAACAAACTGCGAAGAAGAATAGATGTATGGTTATTATGATTGTGAAAAGGCACTTCACCATAAGTGTGTAAGTGTACAGGTAGGCGTGAGCGAGACAGAGGAAAGAGGACAAGTCGTTGGGCGTGGTCGCGTAGTACCTAACAGCGGACAATAATGATACAGTCCCGTATGCCAAAGCACTGGACACTTGGTAGATAGCCAGCCGGTAGGTGAGCAATTTATGAAGCCGTAAAGCGAAGGATAAAATGATCGCCAGGGTGCATATCAGTACTCCAGTTCCGTTAAGTGAGCCTTCAAGAATGAGAAAGTTCTTATAGCTGCTCGACACATTGCTGCAGTTGTCCATTTGAGTGCGGCGTATAGGTAGACACTGAATGGCACTGATCAGGTGATCTGATTGTCTGATATTGTAGGACTGTGGGCCGTGTCACAGCTATAGGTGGGCGTTCATATTGTGGTTAAAAATGTACGTCCCTCCAAATACTCACGTCTCAAGAAATAAGAGTAGAAACTGTTGAGTGTTCTTAGCCTACGCCTTGTCTCTATTGCATGCACATTACCGGTGAGGGTCTGCAGCAGACCCCTCCTCCCAGGAGGATCCCAAAATGGGTGTCTACTTATGGAGGTGGAAGTGACCTACTGGTGGAGCAGGAGGGGTATAGTGAGTATAGGCGGGGGTGTCTACTGGATAGAAAAAAAGAGTGGGGGCGGGCAGGGGCGGATCCAGGAATTTCGGAAGGGGGGTCTAAGATCAAATCCATGAAGGGAGTGGGTGTGGGAGGGGGCGTGCCCCACCCGTGGCGGGGCCTGGGGCACAGCCTCAGCCTCTTTTTTTAGTTTCCCATTTATTTGGCATAAAAATTAAAGCACTTTTCACAATGATACTGTTCCTAAACAACTTAATATTGACGGCATCAGGTATAACCTTTGGGCCAACTACTCTGAAAAAGGGTTAATTAACAAAAGCAAAAGCCTGCGTGGGTAACGACGAGAAAACTCTTCAACCACCACTTCTGGACACATCTCTGTGAATCAGCATCAATGCCAAACCATTTAATCTGTCCTTACCCATAGTGCTTCCATGTGATGTTGTCTTCAGCACAAAAAATCTAGGCGCAAATCAGTCATATTACAAGTGATATATATATATATATATTTTTTTCATATATGTACCAAACTGATAACAGTTTGAATACAGATATGGAAAAAAAAAAAAAAAAAAACAGATCACTTGGGAATCAAAATATGATTTGCGTCCAGAGTAGCCGATATGGCAAGGATTACATAAATGTTTGGGAAGTAATCCTTGTCAAAAAAACTCAGAGTCTTTGTGTATCAAGATGATTTGCTTTGACAGTTTCACTTTTCCGTTTCGTTCGCCATAAATCCAGCTCAGTATGTAATGCATGCCTTAGCTGATTGAAGGTCATCCTTTAAACCTCTTTGAAATAACAGAATTCAGAAGGCAGAATTTGTGCTAACTCTCCAACAATGCCTGCTGCTGCTTCTTCAAAACGATGGTTAAGCTCAGTAATTAAATGGTCAGCATTAATTGGAATGGTTAATGTTCATCCTGGTTAGCATTAACTGCAGGTGTATTTGCAGAGGCAGATCCGGGGGTTGGGGGGGGGGGGGGGGGGGGGGTTGGGGGGGTTGCAACCCCCCATTTCAAACCCGTAATGAATAATTATCATTAGTAACAATTAAGAATTATTGCGAAGTAAAGATGGCTGAAATTCGTAATACAACTGCAGCTCTGCGAGCAAACAAACGGCGAGGCAGTATCATGACGTTGTGCGCATGATATAATAAAAAGGGCTGGCGGCTTGGGCTCCGCCCCACACACCCTCCCCCGCTTCATGAATATTAATTAGCACCCCCCCCCCCCCCCTTTTCTGAAAGCCCCTGATTTGACCGATGGAGTTGGTGTCTTGCTCTTCACACTGCTGTGGTTCCTGCTGCTCAATAATGAACGCAACGCCATGTGTGCACCCATAGCCTCACCAGTGGTAACTGTTGGATGAAGCGCCCCTTCGGGTACTTCCAAAGAAGACGTTAATGATAAGATCCCTTTCGCAAGACACTGACTTGGGCACGATTCTTTCATCATTGGGCAAATGACATAAATCCACGGGGACAATTGTGTCTAGCACTTCACACTGCTGTGGTTCCTGAACTTCCTGCTGCTCAGTAATTAACGCAACGCCTCACCGTGACCACAGCAAAAAAAAGGCGCGAATCATATTTTGATTCGGTATTGATTTTGAATTGATTTTATTGATTTGTCTATGGATTTCAGTGTCTGGAAAATCTAACTGTGATTCTTCAATTGATTCAAAATCTAACGGAATATTTGAAATGATTTGTAATCAATACAGGAATCGGAGTTTGATTCGCGTATGTTTTTGTGTATGATTTAGCAAATCATAATGTCCCAAATCTACATTAGATTTATCATATGATTTTATTGATTTTCATAAGATTTGACATACGATTTTCAAGTGCTGTTTCATTTTATAATATCAGTACTACAACTATCAGTACTTTCTTCAGCTGCCATGTACTGCATGCTACTACCAAATGAAGTCACCCAAATAAGTTTCTTGGTTATACAATGATTAATATTCTATTGAATGTTCACTGCATGTACACAAGTATAGACACAAACTGAAAGGCACATGGAAACAAAAAAAAACACAATATAAACCATTGAAATAGAACATTTAATGTGGAATGTCAGTTACAAAAAATGAAGAGCTTTTGTCCTCGACTAGCGTACAACGGCCAAGAAATCGTCTGGGACTGATAATTCGGTCACGATGATAAAAGGTCTTATTCACCATGTATAATCCAGACAGTTTATCACGTTCTGGTGACTTAAAGTTCATCCATGTAACAAATGCCAGGTAAATAAATTCCATTGGCATATTCTCTAGTTCACGTTGTTTATGCCTGATGGTTATTCTAAAGAAGAAACGTATAATCCCATAATATGGATGCAGCTCTTGTGTTCCAGTTAAAACAAACATTGCTTTCACTATTGAACCTCTGTCCGAACTGCTGTAATCTGATGAGTATGTAACTCCATTAACGATACACCTGGCAAATTTATCAATGTACTCACTCAAATAAACTTCATAATCGTAGACACTGGCACAAAACTCTTTAAGTTCAACATAAAAATCTTCACTCATTTTAATGTGATATTTTCTAGGATGTAGGAACACAACCTTCCATTCTGTAGCTGCACTTCCATTATCAATTTTTCTGTAATAACTATAAGCATCTTCAGAAGGGTTTAAAAGGGACTGCATTGCCTTGTATTGCTCGATGACATTATACTTCTGATTACTTTCACATGCATTTGAAACTTTTAGTCGTCTCAATGCCTTTGTATATGAGTCATATTCACATTCTTGTGGCACAGTGCCTAGATACTTATCATCCAAGGTAAACCTTTGAAAGATTCTATTGAGTATTTGTAGCTCAATGTTTCTATTGTTACAGGAAATATCAGAAAGCATCCCATTCATTCGTTCATAAAAAAAGCACCAATATACATGGGGTGGTCCATAATCAGCAATAACTTCTGGTATATGTAATGCCATGTGGTAGTTAACGGACACTTGCCACTTGCCATAGACAGTTTCAAAAATTTTATGGTGTTCATGCAAAAGTCGATACAATTATAAATTGTCATCATCATTGAATACTGGCTTTGTAATGAGTTCAACTATTTCGCACAGTAGGCATATGCTTTTATAAGCATTTTGTGGCAGAAGACCGGAAAAGCAGGGTCTGGCATAAATCAGGGCGAAGTTTTTCCACTGCTGTGCTGTAATTCCATTGAAATCACTCTGATCATTCCAATCAGAGGGAAGACGTCCAACATCATATGGAACAGTAATATTTTTGATGCGACTGTTGAATCGAGTCAACTGTGATTTTGTGAGCTTGGAAATACAGAGTTTAATTTCATTACGAACCATTCCCAGCCATATAGTATGCATGGGATCTGTTATTGACATCCTGACTAAGTCATAATATGGCAGTCTAAGAAGTTCACTATAGCGTACACCATTCCTTTTTTGAATTTCTAAAGATTCTGCTTTAGTTTTCGCTTGACAAAACTCAGTACCTTGTTGTAGTACTTGATCTTTAGTTCTAGATGGTGCCATAATTATTGTATAATAACTCATATTACCCGTTGAACCTTTTGATGATGCCTCTCTCTCAGCACTGAAAGTACATCTTGAACAGCCCAAATTGGCTTTGTGGCCTAAAAATTGAGTTACTTTTCTTAAAGCTGGTAAGTCAGCTGAAATCCCTAATAAACATGCTTTGATAATACTTCCATCTGGGTGCAAAGATAGGCCACCCCACAAAGACAATAAATCATCTACAAGTGGCTTGAGATAAGTGTTAATATTGCCCTTTGGCTCAGTAGGACCAGGAATGATGCCTACAATCATAGTCCACTTGTCTTTAAAACGTTCTTCACGAGGTAAGTTTAGTATGGTCAACATGACAGCTGAAACTTTGTATTCGGATCGCCTATATGGCTTAAACCAGTCAATGTTGAGCAAAAGTGCAATATTTTTGGGGTCAGAAAGAAAGGCTTCTGTATTATCAAGAGGATTGAATAAAAAGGTTTTCCACATATCTGCATCATATACATCCTGAATACCCAAAGTTGATTCATGTGGACTTAAAACCAGGTCACGGAATTCTTTCTTATGAAACATAGTTTTTAGCCACACAGAAGGTGCAATAAAGTAGTATACCTTATATGGATGCCACTTCTGTTGTGAGGAAGTTTTTTTAATGTATCCAAGTTCTTTTCCACATTTATAGCCAAATGTTATTACATTGCAAACTTTGAGCATTTGTGCCTCTTCCAAACTATAAAGATGGTTGCAGCTATCATTAGGACACACAACGTATTTCTCCTTTTTAATGTCACATACTGTAGCATTCTTGAAAACCCCATAAAGAGTAGTTGGAAAAACATGGTACATAGGATTTGCTACGATCTTCAGCACAATGTAAATCAAGTTGCAAATACATAGCATGGCGGATTGTGACAATTTGTGCTTGATATAAATTTCAACAAGGAAGGTACAAATCAATTTTAATGTAATTCTTTTATTTTGCACTGTAACTGTTTCTCTAACTAGACTCCTATCCTCAGTCACTGGCTCAGTGTCATCAATATCACCATTACCAATACCATCAACTTCATGATCATCATCATGATTAGAATTATTATCATCAACATCATCACCATCACCATCACCATCAGTTGCCTCCACAACAGATGAACCACTGCTTACAGGCTGATTTATATCACCACAATCAAGTTCATCTGTTTATACGTGTGCATTTAAAATATGCGTTTATATTAATCCTAATAAGTGAATTTACCTGACTTGCAACACTCATGATAATCATCTGGAAACCGTTCAAAGTATTCATCTAAAAAGAATTATCCTTATTTTTCAAAGATCCACATTCCTATATGCATACAAAGTATACCTGAGTCACTGGATTGTACTTCTTCCTTCTCATCTTCACTAACATCATTTACATCTACACATTATAAATTAGCCTGAGATGAAGAGGCTACATTGACACTCACCAGATACATGAGATGTGGTACTTGGTGTTAGCATTTCTTCGTCTTGGCAATTCACATCTAATGCATATAGAAAATAAGCATGCTTACATTCACCATGTATGAATGGCAGCAAAGTTAACTTGTAAACAGTAACATATTTAAATGATATTAAAAATGACAATAATCCATCCAATTTCTCACCATTACCCTGCTGTTCTGTAACTGCTCTGTAATATGAACATAAGGGATTGGTTGGCACATGGACTAAACATTAATTTCATTCTTTGAATCCCAATAAAAGTAAAACATCCATATTGTGGGTCCTGTATGTTATTGTAGGTTATGGTGGACATTGGGTATAAAAATATAGATACATGTACTCTTTCCTACATGCATGAATGTTATGTAAATAATTATATATTGGCATAAGCTAATATAATATCCAGACAAGACTGTGATATATAATAGCACCCGTAACACAGGATATTAGTTGGTTACTCTATGTCTAACAGTACTGCTGGTTACTCTAAGTCTAACAGTACGTATGTATGTTTGTACATGTACCTTCTGAAGCAAACGATGCTTGTGTGCCTGCCGGTAGACTTGTATTTTCAAGACCATACAGCCGTCGATGCCTTTTAATTGTCGTGTAGCAGTAGGAAAACCTTCCTTTACACATCTGGCAATCACAGAGTGCAGAATCAGTTTGACGTCGCTTTGCCATTGTTGAAACCGTATATATCAAATTCCACGTAACATCAAAATAATTATCGTTCAAGCCAGCACATGGCAACGAAAGGCCGCGGAGAAAGAGATGTCGCTGATTTACGCCACAGGTTATTGGATATTGAAGAAAAGTTGGAAGATGTATGCCACCGATTGGAAGATCTCGAAGAACGACTCCTCAAAAGCAGCACTCCAAGCGATGAAAGAGATCGAGAGGTAGCAGGTACGTTACCAAGCGCGCATTAATTGGCGTCACTTCAAAGAACAATTATTGTCATATCTTTAACCATCGTACTATACAAACTACATGTACTATCATTGAGAACGAGCAGTAATCCCACGATACATCCCACCGCACACATGCGGGTGCGGTTATGTGACGAGATCTTTTAAACTGATACTAATTTTGTTTTGTAATTGCTATATGTACTGTGCATTGGTGCTATCCCCTTTTTAAATAGTATATCAGTGTGCACCACTACCTCCTGAACAAGCAAATACATGTACTTTTTTACACAATCAGGAAAAACTACCAAGTCCATTATTCCATTGGTGAGTTATACCTACTATAATATTGACAAAGTAATGAATTGTTCTGTCATTGCAGAATATCGTGCAACTTGTCTTCGATGAGTTCAGTGAGAAACTGACAACTGCATTAGAAGATCTGACTTGGGGTGGGATAGATGAAGCATTAAAATGTGACCTGGTGAAGTCAGTGGAGTCGCATTTACAGCTTTATAAACATACCATCCCACCAAGGAAAGTTATTCTGAAAAGACTAAAGGTAAATATTCAATGTATTATAACCAGAGCTGAATGACTTTCTTTGGCTGAATGGCTTAGAACTACTATTCAAGTCGCCGCAACAGTACCATCATAAATGAAAACCCTGAAAAGAAAGCCAAACGTCGTTTGGCCTTAAAATGAAGTCGTTTAACATATGTAAGTGTAGTTTTGAATGTACATATTTAAAGTACTCACTTTATCTGGTAATAGATTGCTCGTGACAAGGCTGTACAGGAAGCTGTACAAGTTGGTACATTGAATCCCAGCAACAGTGAGGCAGTCAAGACCTTCAGGATAACAGTACCGACACCTGAACTACCAACTGTTATTGAGGAAGAAATTAACACATCAACCTGTCAGCAGAAGCGACTTGAGTCGCTTGCTAAAGCTCGTGCTTGCAAAAAGAACACCCCGGCATCTACATCTGCGTAACCTTACTTCTACTACTTCAAACAGTTTTGTATCCATTTTGCATTGCTGTCTTGATTTTATGCATTTATATTTATGTATTTATATCACTGTTGTGATATTGTGAGTGACAAAAGATCATTTGAAAAATCATTTGAAAAATCATTCATTGTGATTTATAAGATGATTCTGTGTATGATTCGATGTAAAAATCACATGCTTAATCCATTCAAAAATCACTGCGTGATTTTGCTGGATTTTACAGTTGATTTTTCAGTAGAAATCATATGTACAATCCGTTTGTGATTTAACATATGATTATGATGGATTTTATGTATGGAATTACAGGCAGATCATGTATGAAATCAAATTCTGATTCTCTGAACAAATCAGTTGACAAATCATTTTATGATTCGCGTGGTTTTTTTGCTGTGGACCAACAGCTGATTCATTCAAATACACATGTGTATCGAGCGTTTAATATTATATGCTTAGCAGACAGAAATTTAGATTAGTTTACTTAGATCTACCTGTTTCCTGAGAAAAAGGATCTGAGATCCATTGAATTGATGCGCTTACATCCTATAGAACAGCTCGCCCTTTCATTTCGCGGTAAAATAACTGAATTAATTAACTACACATGTAATTAATTATTCATTACTTGGGGCCAAGGGAGGGTCTTTAGACACCCCCCCCCCCCCCCCCCCCTGAATCCGCTCCTGACTGATAGGCCTGTGCGAGACAAAGGAAGGGTGTGGTCACGTTTACGTAGTACCTGTCCCGAATGCCACACTTGGCAGATAGCCAGCCGGTTGAGCAATTTAAGGAGCCGTAGAGCGAAGGATAAAAATCATAAAATGAACGCCAGTGAGCATATCAGTACTAAAGTTCCGTTAAGTGAGCCTTCAAGAATGAGAAGTTCTTATAGCTGCTCGACACATTGCTGCAGTTGTCCATTTGACTGACTGGCAGTACTGATCTGATGATCTGACCGTCTTATTGTTGTTGACACTATGCCCGATTAGCACACCCCTCCCCCTCCAGTCCATAACAATATAATAGCCTCCTTTAATATTACATCACAATCCCCCCCTCTCTCGCACCACCCCTCCTTCCAGATCAAGCAGAATAATAACATTTTACTTTAGCATACTACATTATGTTGAAAACAATTATAATTATGAAAGGCGTTATCAGATTTTACATGCAACAATAGTTTACTAACTGCACAATAATTATAGTCCACATGCACAACATAGTCCACATGTATATAGTGTATATAGTCCACATGTATATAGTCCACATGTATATAGTCCCACATGTACATAGTCCACATGTACATAGTCCACATGTACATAGTCCACATGTACATAGTCCACATGTATATAGTCCACATGTATATAGTCCACATGTATATAGTCCACATGTACATAGTCCACATGTACATAGTCCACATGTATATAGTCCACATGTGTCTGTCAGATGCAACTGGGTAGTTAGCCTGGTTAATTAATCAGCTTCAGGAAGCTGAAGACAATGGAGAGAAGGTATTGCAAACCTCATGCACAAACACACCATACTGTACAGCTTTTTAACTACACCTCCCTTCTTTTACCCTCCTCCCTCCCTTCCCTTCCACCCCTCTCCCTCCAACTCCTCCCCTCCCTCCTGCTCCTTCTACTCCTCCCCCTCTCGAGATCCTACTCCTCCCCTCCCTCCTACCCCTCCCCTCCCTCCTACTCCTCCACTCTCCTATTTGCCCTCCTTCCTACTCCTCCCCCTCCCTCCTACACTTCCCCACCCTTATACTCCTCTCCCTCTCTCCAACTCCTCCCCCACTCTCTTGCTCCTCCCCCTCCCTCCTACACCTCCCCCTCCTCTCCTTATCACCTCCCACATCTCTCCTTGTGACACCATCCAATGGTGAAGGACTAAGTACATCAAGATCATAGGTCCACTAACATGTAACCTAGCATGTGACTTAGCATGTGACCGAGCATGTGACCTAGCATGTGACCTAGCATGTGACCTAGTTAGTCTTACCATGCACCAGCATAGACCCCCTTGTGCACACTAGTGTGTATGTTTGTGTTTGTGTGTGTGCATGTGTGTGTATATGTGCGTGTATGTAACCGCATATTAATGGTAGCCATCACTGCCGCCACAGGATTTAGTATGCAGAGTTTTTGACGTCTGCAGATGAACACTTCAATGATACCCGTCTGCATATGGTTGATATACAGCTCTGCATACTAAATGCTGTGGCGCAGTGCATTAATGTAATTTATATCAAAACGGATACACCAGTACACCGCACTCCTGTGGGTATGGTCTGCCATGATGGGGTGTTGATTGAGTGTTGATTTCCACTAGCTAGAGCTAGTCTAGACTTTTTTTTTGGAGTGTTCCTATAGTATCCATTACAGATGCTTTCTGGACAGTGTGTTACCATGGCAGTGTGACCTACACCTTAGCTCACAACATACCTTCTCCTATTGCAGATATGAGAGCACCATTGTGGGTCAATTCTTTGGCCACACCCACCATGACTCTCAGACTTCTACGAGATCAATAATTCATCTCAGCCCTTCAGGTTAATAAATATGTATGCTGGGTTGACCTTGGTTTATCATCAATGATAACCAGTGCATGGTCACCTATTTTTAAAATGATGTAATCTTTTCACCAGTCTTATGCCCTCATTATTAATGAGATCACATGCCATTGGTATCTGCAGTGACCATTACATCAGTTGACACATCATTATGGCCAGTCACCTGCAGAACGATATGTCCCATGACAATTGGGGGAATCTCCATTACAACATAAATAATCATAGTTGCCACACCTTCCCACCCCTCATCAACTCCCCTCACATCCTCACCTTCCCTCCCACCCTCCTCCTCCTTACCCCCACAGTGTTGTGAACATTGGAGGCTACATGACCACCTACACAGACACCAACATGAGCTTCAACATGTACACACCGTAGATGGCAACTACAAGTGTAAGCTATGCCTAATCACACATGTATGTACACGCACACACACATGCACACACACAAGTATACATGCATTCATATTCACACACATGTACACACACACATACACACCACACACCCACACACAGTCCTTGGAAAATGCAGAGGGCTACTACATGAACGTCACAGATGCCAATTTGAGCAATAAACTGAAGCATATGATGTAATGGTTAGTGGGCGGGGCATAAGGGGCCAGGAAGCTGGTTAGTGGGCGGGCCATTAAGGGGCCAGGAAGGTTATTGGGTGAGGCATCAAGGAGCTAGGAAGGTTAGTGGGTGGGGCATCAAGGGGCCAGGAAGGTTAGTGGGCGGGGCAATCAAATGGCCAGGACGAGTAGT
>OY811976.1:7779544-7841464 GCA_963681505.1 Eunapius fragilis | reverse complement strand
AAGAAGAAGAAGAAGAAGAAGAAGAAGAAGAAGAAGAAGAAGAAGAAGAAGAAGAAGAAGAAGAAGAAGAAGAAGAAGAAGAAGAAGAAGAAGAAGAAGAAGAAGAAGAAGAAGAAGAAGAAGAAGAAGAAGAAGAAGAAGAAGAAGAAGAAGAAGAAGAAGAAGAAGAAGAAGAAGAAGAAGAAGAAGAAGAAGAAGAAGAAGAAGAAGAAGAAGAAGAAGAAGAAGAAGAAGAAGAAGAAGAAGAAGAAGAAGAAGAAGAAGAAGAAGAAGAAGAAGAAGAAGAAGAAGAAGAAGAAGACGAGTTTCAAAAATTGTTTTGTTCTCTACAACCACGCGGTTTTGTGACATCAAACAAACACGAAACTGCTTGTTGTTGCCTTCTTGTACGACGACGATAACAAGGTAAGCCATCCGCTCGTCGGGAGTCTTGTTAGAAGCGGGTTGCGTTTTTTAAATGACATTCATAATCGGGGTCAAATCCTATATGAGAGTTAACGTAACTCTCGATATTGGTGATGCATAATAATTAACCGTTAGCAAAAGTGAATTCATACAACAATTAAAATGCGAGGAACTGTTTCCTACATCTGGACCACTTTTGGCAACCCGGACCACTTTTGGTAACCAAAGGTTGGGAGTACTAGTTAATGCTATGTATGTCCCTTTGCACTGAATTGCGCAAGACAATGCATTAGCCATAAAAGTTAGACTGCAGTATTGCATCACATATACATGTAGATACTGTTGATTTTCTTGCCGCAATGCGTAAAACACAATTGCATAGAACACCTAAAATGCAAGGAACTGTTTCCTAAAAGTTAATACACCAGAACCACTTTTGACAACCCGGAACATTTTTGGTAACCAAAAGGGGTTCGGGGTCGGACCGCTTTTGGCAGCAAAAAATTGGTCCGCCCGGACCCATTTTCACGTAGCAGGACACTGCGTGAGGAGTAGCTAGTGTTGATTAAAACTGCAATAGAAGTACATTCATGCGCGCATTGCAAAGCATTTATTAGTAAAGTACAAAAATCTTAATGTCAAGGCAACTAATTCAAAACATTTAGTTATCCCTGAATTGAATGGCTATTTAATTATCCGACTATGTTTGTTTGAAATTGTATAGCACCTGAGCCCTCCCCCTTATGCTCAATTCATCGCCACTTTTCAATGCTTGCCTCCCATCTTGCACCATAATATTGGGCAAAGCAAAGTCAGCTGTTCTATCTGAGTACATTGGCTCATCCTGCATTTGGTGAGGGCATGCACATGCGACAGCAATACTACAGGTGGATCCCTTCTTAAAGTTTATCTGCTAGTTATTGGTAGCCCTTCATATGATTTTTTTGGGTGAAAAAACGTACATCACAATACATAAAAACCTCAAAAGATGTCTAAGAGGTCAAGGGAATGTGCAAATTTTGCCAGTAAGGCTGTATATAGCCATGGCCAGACAAGGGTGAGGTTATAAACCTGCTGTAGATCTCAGTGAGTGCCTTCGAAGTGATGATGGCCAGGTGAGAAACCAGAAGGTAGAAACTAGATTGGGTCTATCTTTCCCAATTCCCAATTCCCAATTCTCATAAATCTCCACTTGTGATTCAATTAGGATGATAGAGGTAAGATGAGGTCAATGTGACATCAAAGGTGGTATTTTTATCTCTATCACAATTCAGAACAAGTACATCTGCTGGATGAGTGTGCTTAAAGTCTGGAGTGAGGCCACTGTCTGTTTCTACTCACTCCAAGGTGGGCGTAGTGTGGCAGAATTCCATTAGCACATTTCACAGTTGTTTGGAGCAATTATAGCATACCATCGCATTTTCAGGTGGCCATGACGGTCTAGTACCATGCCAGGACACAAAGGTCTCACTGTGTCTAATCCCAACCACCATTGATTGGCAATTTGCATTTCATTTGGATCCAAATGCAGGCCAAGACTCATACATGGGGTGACCAGTAGCCAGGATGCAACATGTGGTGCTGACACAGAGAAAAGCCGAGCCTTGTCAGCACGGGCTTCAAGTACTGGTGGTCTTCCAATTACTTTTGATGAGGCGATGATAGAATCTACAATCATTAATAAGATACTGATCAGTACGGTACGTACTGAAAAAAAAAAGATTACTAGTTTGCAGATAATGAAATCAACAACTTATAATGTACATTTTAGTAATCATGTCGGGTAATTTGAAATGATCTTATATCCACGATACTTTCTTTTCGACCACAGCATTACTGAGATGTGTACCAGCAAAGTGAGACCAGCGGCCCAGATGAAGCCTCCATACGCAAATCTATCCACGTATAAAAGTGTCCTGTTCTTCGCAACGACCCGACCAGTCGCGTCGTAAATATATATCACCATTGAAATTAACATGAGAGCGTAGAATATAATCGGATAAGCCGTCAGAGGCAACATCTGCTTGACTACTGTCTTGTTCTTCGTTGCAACACCAGATACCACGCATATCCTGTATGCCAGCACGCCTAGCATGATTGATATCAGTAACAAGGCGACAAGCAGGCTGATAAAGATAGGTCCGTATATCAGAACGTAAATTTCGACAACTCCGGAAGTGAGTATATGCCGAGAGCAGTCGTCCTTCCTCTGCAGAATCCAACACCACGGTAACCTGGAACCCTGCGGCCCGTACGTTTGCGTTGAGAACGGTATTGCCGCCAATGGTGCTGGCACGACCAATGAGATTACCAGGTAACATACCTCGAGTCTCTTTAAGTTAATGTAACAAACTGCGAAGAAGAAAAGGTGTATGGTTATAATGATTGTGAAAAGGTACTTCACCATAAGTGTGTAAGTGGCCAGGTAGGCGTGAGCAAGACAGAGGAACCCGGAAGAAGGCAAGTCATCGTTCTCCACGAAGTACCGAACGACGTTCAAAATTGACAAAGTCCCGAATGCCAAAGAACTGGACACCTGGTAGATAGCCAGCCGGTAGGTGAGCAATTTATGGAGCCGTAGAGCAAAGGATAAAATGATCGCCAGGGAGCATATCAGTACTCCTGTCCCGTTAAGTGTGCTTTCCAGGATGATCAAGTCCTTATAGCTGCTCGACACATTGCTGCAGTTGTCCATCTTTATGAGGCGTACACAAGAAGACAGCACATGCAACACTGAGCGGCCCACTGAATGACACTGATCAGGTGATCTGATTGTCTGATATTGTAGGACTGTGGGCCGTGTCACAGCTGCAGGTGGGCGTTCACATTGTGGTTAAAAATGTACGTCACTCCAAATATGGTAACGACGACTCACACATATCATGAAATATCAGTGAAACTGTTGAGTGTTCTTAGCCTACGCATTGTCTCTATTGCATGCAACATTACCGGCGAACGTTTCTGAAATCTCACCTCAAGGTCATGAGGACTGTTTGTATATACGTTGACCATTCATTGGGAGAAGGAGCTCTAAGTTGAGAGCAGTACTACTCACTTGGCTTCATGATGTTCTGCAACTGTTTGGCTCCATCCATTCATATGGTCCAACTAATTGACTAATTGAGCAGTTAGAGAGAACCACAGGGATTGGTGGTACTTACACCATCACCTTCACTGTTGGTTCTCACTAGGACCATGTGCTGAACTTTTATAGTGCAGGGATGTGGGACACTGAAGGAGGACATTCAGTAGCTAGTGTTGGATAGTAGTACAAGTAATACCATATGTGTGGCAAAGAAAACTTGTATGGCATGTCAAACTGAGAAATAGTCCCTCCATAGCACTGCTTCATCTTTGGGTATGGTCTTTGAGCCATGGCAGCGAATATACATTGATTTTGCTGGACCATTTAAAAATAAGATGTGGTTGATTGTGGTTGATGCTCATTCCAAGTGGCCAGAAGTGTTGGAAATGCTATCAACAAGTGCGTTACGAGAACCAATGAGACTTCACGTGTTCTGTTCAGTTCTTATGGTCAGTCTTACGGTCTTCCTGATCAGGTGGTAAGTGATAATGGCCCACAGTTTACTTCTGAAGAATTTTCACAGTTTCTCAAACGGAAAGGCATAAAGCATATTTGCAGTGCACCATATCACCCCTCCACTAACTGAGCAGCAGAAAGGTTTGTTCAGACCTTCAAGGCTGCCTTGAAAATTGCAGTTGCAAGTGGAACTTCTTTGAAACAGGCTCTCGGTATTTTCATGTTTTCTTATCGATTTACACCTCAGAGTACTACTAGTGAAGCTCCTTGTGTATTATTGTGCCATCTGTTGTCATATTCGCTTACCGTTTTGAGGTAGATGATCATCTGTGTCAAACAACTAAAGATATATATATATACAAGTAAATAAAAACATTCTCTACGAGAAAGTTGGTGGGATATAGGATTTGATTATGACATTGGTGGTGTAAAAAGCAAGGAAACAAGGTCTTATCAGAAGGGAAAATGTCATAGTCCTATATTTAGCACATTTCTAGGGCATGTGTTGTTTGTGTGCTAAATATAGGACTATGACATTTTCCCTTCTGATAAGACCTTGTTTCCTTGCTTTTTACACCACCAATGTCATAATCAAATCCTATATCCCACCAACTTTCTCGTAGAGAATGTTTTTATTTACTTGTTTTCTTTATTTTTTTTTCATACCATTTAATTATACAAGACATTAGTCTCGTACCCAGACCGTCTATGACGTAGCGATTATCGCTGTAAACACTACGTCCATACGTATGGACGTAGTGATTATACTGTTTACAGCGATAATCGCTTACGTCATAGACGGTCTGGGTACGAGACTAACAAGACATAGGAGGCTGATAGTCGATTGTTTATCAAAGTATTATATTATATAAAAGCGAGTCCTCCAGCCGATTCTGAAGCTATTGGTGAAATTTTCATCGCTTAGAAATGTTCCTGTCCTGAGTTATGCGTTGCCAAGAAGAAGGAGAAGACGACCCGCCCCTTGTTCCGAGACTGGGTACGAGGACGGGCAATACACTCTTGTTCTCAACAACCACGCGGTTCAGCGACATGAAACAAAAACGAAACTACTCATTTTTGACTTCTAGATCGATTGCTAAAACAAGCTACACGATCCGATCGTCGGGAGTGTTGTTACAGACGGGTCGCGTTTTTTTAATGACATTCATAGTCGTGGTCAAATCCTATATGGAAGTTTCTAACGAAACTTCCGATTCTAACGAAACTTCCGATATATGGGTCAGTTCACGCGAAAATGAGCCTTCGCGATACATTTTTAAAGTTATAAAAATGACTCTCGTTTGAATCGCTATAACTTCGAAACGGTAAACGCTATTGACTTTCTATTTTCAACACTTCATACTACCTCTATTCCCTCTGGTAAAATCGATTATGGGCTCTTGCAGTAGCTTCGTGCCAGTGTTACAACGTCCGATACCCCTTGTGGTTCAAATCCGCCATATCTTTCTGCAGGAAAATTCAATTCACTCCTAGTTTGGTTTGTACGTAGAGGGATCCTGTACCTATTGATTTGTTCTGTTCGTTACGGGGATTGCGGTTAAATGTACTTAACGACTCATGTATCAAGGAATATGCACCTCACGTATCAAGAAAAGAGTAGAAACGTTAATTGAGTGTTCTTACTTCTTAGCCTTCCAATTGTCTCTATACTGTGTGCACATTATATCGGAGCTGGTGAACATTTCTGAAATCTCACCTCAAGGTGACGAGGTCTGTTCTGTATTCGTTGACCATCCATTGTGTGGAGGAACTCGTGGTTATTAGGTTGAGAGCACTAATACTCACTTAGCTTCATGGTGTTCTGCAACCGAATATCTGTGGAAACTTAGTACGCGTAAAAATTTCCCCTAGCAACCTCCTTAGATACCATGGAAGCACGTGCGTGGGAGCGTAACCACGTCTCGAAACTTTTAAGGTGTATGAAGCAGTTTCCTCATTCTGTTTTTTATGCGTTTTCTAGCTTTTATTTCACGCATTGTTGGACCATAAAGCACGAAACATATTTCAATTATGTTGCTACTCTGCAGTTTTCTTAAACAAATGATTAAAGGAACTAAAAGGCTTGCCAAATGAGCTACCAGATTATGCATAGCAACTGTAATGAGACCTTTTTTTAATCCTTATATTGCAATGCCAGAGCTCTCCTAAGCAGAGCATGCAATTTGGTTTAGTTTCTCTATGTATGTACGTAGTGTAATAGTAGCATATTTCTTTGTGATGTAATGTATGTATAGTTATCATGTACATTATTTATTATTATTGTAATATATTGCAGCAGCCATCTACAAGTCATGAAATACTCATAATACATACACAAATAATCACAAAATGTTACGCATCGCATATTCAGATATAGAACCATTATGTAGGTTCGTTCAGGTATCATCTCAGCTGAAATACAATTTAACCAGTACAATTGAAATATGGATGTATATGCTTTCAAAACCCTGCTCCCCTAAATAGCCGTAACCCATATGCGATCTTCTTAAGAAGGGTACCACATGAGATTTCAGTGTGTGCATTTTAGGGGTTACTGTAGCAGTGGGGAAATTAATTCGGAATAACTGCATAAAGTTGTTGATATCTTGTTCTGTAGACAAAAATCAAATTAAATGGATTTATTTCTGTTTATTAAACATACCTAGTGCTCAACATCAGTAACCACATTTTTGTCATATGTGATGTGGATAGTGTAAACACGTTTAAATACTTTTGGCTTATAATTCCCACTTCAGCACAAAAGTGATGGACAGTGTTGTTTTGCTACATTAACAACGCTATTGCAGTGGGTTGCAGTGTTGTTGACCTAATAGAAAGAAAAGCACCATGACATATAATTAGCATACATTTGTGGGCAACCACGTCCTTAGAGCCCTAAAGGCAGGATGTACCACTATAGTAGGGTTGACGCTGTACGTGAAAGGAGGCCAATGCATTGTCAAGAGCTTGACAAAGGACCTACTTCTTTGTGAAGCTACTTTTGATGTGTTCTATTGATTTTGCTAGCTGAGATGTTTGTAAATGTAAGATGCCTGCAGTTTTTATTTTATTTTAGTGCTCAGTTACTATATTCTTACCAGTTAACTTTCCCTCTTCTTCATTTCACATATGTACATGTACATGTATGTGCGAATACTCTCAATCACAGATGCATAATTTGTTAGCTCCTCAGGTGACGGAGAAAGATTTAGGAGTAGAATCTCTTCCATTATCTGGATACTGGATTTCACTGCTTGGGTTCATCCAAGAGTTCCTTTCTCTTTATTTGTGCATCATAGTACCGAATGTAACTAATATCACAATCACTATACTAGCTTCAAGTCATTTTTAACATACAATAAATGGCATTCTTCTTCCATCAATGAGAACAATCTTAGTAAGATCCCTAATGTAATATGCAGACCTGGGGGGCATACCTTTGAAAAAAGATGTTAAGATGAGCTTATCCATTCACACTGCATGTAAATAAGATTTAGATTTTACCTGTGTTAGCGAGAACAAAATGCTAATAGATAACGTCATTGAATGACTTGGCGTGTTTATAATTCCCTCCTGATTGCATAAACCTCAAGTGATCATCACACAAAGTGGCTTGATTTTTCTGCATTCTGCAGGCTGCATACCTGGACCTGGCTGTAAGATTAGATTCTCTGATATGATAAGACACCATAAGCAGCAGTGACGACCTATAAAAGATGGTGTATGATAGTGGTACAAACACAATAGTACTTACTACATGCACCAGAGATGCCATATATTGGGCTCAGGAACTCATAATCTCTACAAATGAACAGTGTTATTCTTCTCTCTCTAGGATTTTATACTATTGATTCAAAATAGAAGTTATTTACTCATGCTCACCTCCATATGTGTGAATGGCAGATCATTGCGGATACTTATTCCGAAGACAATGAATAGGTCCGAAGCATGTGAGATATACAACTGTAGATAGTTGCTTTACGTCTTGTAGACGTCTTGTAGATGTGCAAAACCTTGCACAAATCCTGCATAACCTTGCTAAATGGTCTGCATGTTCCTCAATTATGTGACTATACGCAAGCGCTCACGGCCTCAAATTATACGCATTTTTTTGCATATTATAGAATACGAGAAAAAAACGCTCGTTATACCTGGTTACTTTGTACTGTTGTATAATGACACAGGAGCGCAAGATATGTGTGCAGAATCGCTGGGAAAACTGCAGGAGCTGAAAAATTGACCTTCTATGCACACGGCTCTAACCGCTCGTTTGTAAACGTAACTCAACTAACACGTGCGCAGTAGACAGGAACCAAAAACTGAAGTTGCGTGCTTAAAATCCATCTAGGACTGCCCCACAACATGCTACGTGCCAAACCTTGTACACTGCCACCCGATACCAGACATATCGAGCATTTCGAAGCATACTTGGTTGCTAGGCTGGTTGCTAAAAGGATGTAAACTAATACCGTAAAATTCTATTTATAAACTAGGTTTCCAACTGCAAACAGCCGTGACGAGGCCGTTCCCCACTTTAAATATGGCCTGGGAACGAGGATAAAGCCACTGGAACACTACGGCATGGAGACAGACGCTCTTGCACTCATTGGCTTAGAACTGCAGCAGTATAAATGAATGCTGAACAGCATGCAGGCATGCATGCAGGTGAGTGACCGACCACTTTTAAATTAGATGCCGTATATGTGAGCTGGATGACCAAAGCTATTGTACCAAAACACTTTGGTCGAGCTACACAACCAGCTGTAGCTCCCTGACATCAGTTTGCTTTCTGCAACACCAGTAGGACAATAACTTCTAGCTCCATTGCTTAATTATCGACCCCTGACTCTAAACCAAGGTTGGCTTCAGCTGTACAGCTCGAAATACAGCTCATAAATGCATGGACGCAGATTCTACAGATACACATATCGAGTTGCATATACTGTGTTTGAAAAATGACTGGGGTAGGGCCCGATTGCTTTTTTGTGCTACCCAAAATGTTTCCTAGCTCATATTACTCTTAAACATTTTGCGGTCAACGCCTACGATAGCGATAGGACGGTTTATCTATTGTCGCAGCCATAACTAAACAGTTGAATGTATTTGGGACAGTTCAAGACAAAATTTCGTGATCCAAATATATATTATAAAAATCAAATCGCTTCAAAAATTCGGTTTTTAAGTGCATCAGTTCTATAATATTGATTTGTTCTGTTCGTTAATTTTTACTTTATCTGTTATGGAAATATAGTTGTACAAGTGCAAAGTATCGCCGATTGGCACCATGCATGCAATGATTTAAGCAATTCAATGTATGGGAGGCCGGTGCCTAAATCATTGGCGCGAATCGAGCGGGAAACCGTGCACACGGCTATATCTCCGTAACGGATGAAATAAAAAATTAACGAACGGAACAAATCAATAGATACATGACGAGACCACGGAAATTCTACCTACATGTACAAACCGAATTTGATTACTCCTGCCGAAAGTTATTGCGGGTTCAAACCCTGTGGGGGCATGGGAGGTTGTAATGCTGGCACGGAGCACTGAAGTACAAGACTGACCCAAAATTGCATTTTATCACAGAGCTAGGAAATTAATGGTGTAGTCAATAGCGTGTTTACGGATCGGACGTTATAACGATTCAAACGCAATGAATATTTGGATCACGAAATTTTGTTGTGAACTATCCGGCCATCTACTATATACATTGTGTATCTCACTAATATGAACGATATCGGCTACAAACCATGCATATTTCGCGGCAGCAGCACTGCTAACAGCACACATCAATGAAAAAACAGGAAAGGTGACACATAAAAACTGTGAAAACATGTTCAAATTTACGTCAGGGGACCTCAGGACAGAGAGAAGTATCGTGTCCCTCGAGCTCGCCTAATCATGTCGGGTGATTAGAAATCGTTTCATACCTTCGATATTTACTTTTCGACCACAGCATTAATGCGATGTGTAACAGCAAAGTGAGACCAGCGGCCCAGATGAAGCCTCCATCTGCAAATCTATCCACGTATAAAAGTGTCCTGTTCTTCGCAACGACCCGACCAGTCGCGTCGTAAATATATATCACCATTGAAATTAACATGAGAGCGTAGAATATGATCGGATAAGCCGTCAGAGGCAGCATCTGCTTTACTGCTGTCTTGTTCTTCGTTGCAACACCAGGTACCACGCATATCCTGTATGCCAGCACGCCTAGCATGATTGATATCAACAACAAGGCGACAAGCAGGCTGATAAAGATAGGTCCGTAAAACAGAACGAAAATTTCGACAACTCCGGAAGTGAGTATTGGACGAGAACAGTCGTCCCTCTTCTGCAGAATCCAACACCACGGTAACCTGGAACCCAGCGGCCCGTACGTTTGCGTTGAGAACGGTATTGCCGCCAATGCTGCTGGCACGACCAATGAAATTACCAGGTAACATACCTCGAGTCTCTTTAAGTTAGTGTAACAAACAGCGAAGAAGAATAGATGTACAGTTATTATGATTGTGAAAAAGCACTTCACCATAAGTGTATAGGTGTTCAGATAGGCCTGAGCGAGACAGAGGGAGGGCGTGGTTAGGTATACGTAGTACCTAACAGCGGACAACACTGACACAGTCCCGAATGCCAAAGCACTGGACACTTGGTAGATAGCCAGCCGGTAGGTGAGCAATTTATGAAGCCGTAGAGCGAAGGATAAAATGATCGCCAGGAAGCATGTCAGTACTCCTGTCCCGTTAAGTGAGATTTCCAGGACCACCAAATCCTTATAGCTGCTAGACACATTGCTGCAGTTATCCATTTGAGCGCGGCGTACACTGACTGGCAGTACTGATCTGATTAGTCTGATGTCCGTGTTATGTTATAGTTGTTGAAAACATACGACACTCATGACCGATTCGCACCCCCTCCCCCTCCAGTCCATAACAATATAATACCCCCCTTTAAAATTACATCACAATCCCCCCCTCTCGCACCGTCCCTCCTAAGCAGAATAATAACATTTTACTTTTAACATACTACATTGTGTTGAAAACAATTATAATTATGAAAGGTGTTATCCGATTTTGCATACAACAATACAGAGGCTGTACAAAACTGCAAAAGCAGGATGGACATGTGATTGCCTATGCAAGTCGTGTGCTGAATAAGGTCGAATGTAACTACAGTGTCATACAACGGGAGTGCATTGCAGCAGTGTATGGCATGAAGCAGTTAAGGCATTACCTGTTGGTGCGACCATTTGAACTTTGGACTGACCACGAGCCACTAAAGTGGTTGGCAAACCAAAAGTTGGAGGGAATGCTGGGACGCTGGGCACTAGCTCTGCAGGGGTACAGTTTTACTGTTATGTATCGTAGAGGCAGTCAGAACACCAATGCTGATGCATTATCCAGACGGAGAGAGACTGGCATGGCCACACTTCCAGCAGCAGTGACCAGAGCAGACATGCAAACACCACTGAGCTGCATTCTAGCAGCTCAGAAGCAGGACCAAGTCATCAAGCTGGTCGCTCAGGCATTGAAATTGTCAAGTCACCCTGCAACCATCGATTGGCGGAAGCCCCCTTTGAGAAGGTACTCCCGGTTGTGGGCACAGCTTCTCCTAAAGGATGGCATAGTATGGAGGCACTATACACCTGGACCAACTTCAGATGCAGTAACAGTGCCAGTTCTTCCAGCAGCTCTCCAGAAAGAGGCATTGCAGCAGTGCCATGACTCACCTCAAGCAGGCCATCAAGGCGCACAGAAAACTCTCTACCGACTGAGACGTATGGCATACTGGGTCAATATGGCACAAGATGTGGAATGCCATTGCAGGGAATGCACTGTGTGCCAGCAGACAAAGCCAACCATGCCTATGAGGGCGCAGATGACAAATGTGCCAATTGGAAGACCATGGCAAATGATAGCAATGGGCATCTTGGAGGTGCCAGTGTCATCCAACAACAATAGATATCTTCTTGTAGTCCAGGACTAATTTACCAAATGGGCTGATGCAAGACCACTACCTGACCAAACTGCTTCCAGGATAACCACAGAACTGGTGGATCTGTTCACTACATATGGAGTACCTGAAATTCTGCATTCAGATCAAGGTTGGAATTTTGAGAGTGTTATCAGGTTTTAAAGGCATTTGGTGTGAAGAAATCTCGGACTACTGCCTATTACCCACAAGGTGACGGCATGGTGGAAAGGTTCAACCACACCCTGCTCCAGTTACTCCGCACATACGTCACCAGGCAGGAGGAGTGGGAGAAGCATCTCCCTCTGGCTCTCTATGCCTATAGGACATCAGTACACTCCTCAACTGGAGTGTCTCCTTTTGAACTGATGTATGGTAGACAGACTGAAAGAGACACACTAACCTTACCACCAACAGCATATGCCCCTGGGGAGTATGGTGAGACTCTGCATGCCAAGTTGGCTGAGTTGACTGACCTTGTGGAGGCTCACATGGCTGAAGCAGCAGAGTTACAGAGGCAACAGTACAGAAACACCCACATGAGCAATCCTTTAAAGTGGATGACCCAGTCTGGTTATCTATACCAACTGTGGACCCTTGCTGGGAAGGAAACTGGGTGGTAACAGCGTGCAAATCACCAGTGAATGTTGCAATTCAGGGCCGTAGCCACGATAAATAAACTGGTAAATAAATTAATAAATTGGTGGGAGTGAGGGTGGAAGATCATGAGGGATTTAATAAATTATACTATTAAAATAATAATTGGAAGTTGGCTAGGCTAAAACCGGTCCGGCCATGGCCGGACTGGTCGGACTGGATGCTACGGCCCTGCAATTTCAGACGGACAACGGAGAAGGGTAGTACATGTTAACAGGATCAGACATTGTCACCAGCCAGCTGTACAGCTCCATGCGGAAGATGGTCTTCCAGAAAACCAGGGTGGTCATCTACAGTGGCAAGCACCCCAAGTCGACCATGATATTCAGCTCCAGCCAGAAGAACCACCTGTTCATATCCCAGCGGAGGACCATGTTGCGGATGACCTGGTTGAGGTGCCTCGCAGGTACCCTGAAAGGGTGAGACACAGACCTGACTATTTTTAGAGCTTGAGGTCAAGCTTGAAATTGATGGAGAGGTGTGTAATCAGTGCTACCATCTCATCAACACCTATTGGTAGTAGCGTGTGCATGGCCTAATCCAACTGGATCTGTAGTTGTGTGTGTGACCCATGCATGCACCAAATGTGTGAACACCTCCTTAATGCTGTCTAAATGCTCTCGTATGCTGACAGTTGTACCTGCGCATGGAAACTATGAGTTGCCCTGTCCCCCTTTGCGAGTTTGACTGATAAGTATGTTGTTTGCCCATAAAGGGGGCAGGCAGCAGCCAGCCAGTCGGGTCTGCCAAGGGGTGCTGACCCCCACCGCTGAGCCTAACTGGGACCCATGGGTAATGCTGGTTACCATTGGGTCGGCCAGTGCCACCATGACGCTGGTCAAGGTTAAGTGGTTAGGTCATGGTGTAGAAGCCCGAAGGGTGCCGCCCACCATTGATAGTTGAGCAATAACACAGCAAACATGTGTACAAGTACAATCAATGCACAGGTGGAGTGGTGGGTGGGTAAGCGATTCAGGCAGCAGTGCTTTACATGTAGCTGAATGTAAGACTGAGTGATGCCCACCAACCACCACTGTTTATATATGCATGGACCTGGAACCATATCAGTTTAGCAGTGTCATTGAGGGGGGTAAAATGTGTGATGGTTTGAATAGAGGTGAGGGTTATGCTTTGCTAGACCTATAGGCTCCCTTATTAGACACATTTGGTCTCAATAGAGGTGAGAGTGTCCTCAGAGATTTTCCAGACATATAGGCTCCGATCCCACTTACCAGACATTAAACCAAGTTTAGTACCTAAACAAATACTTTTGGTGTGTGACATGTAAGTATATATTGTATGTGCATTGCTGAAGAGATCAGGATATTATCAGTTGTCATTGCCATTAAGATCGGGATCTATGCTCCACTACACAATTAAAGACCACATGTACATAGTCCACATGTATATAGTCCACATGTACGTAGTCCAGATGTACATAGTCAATATATAGTATATAATCCACATGTACATACATAGTCCACACGTTTATAGTCCACATGTACATAGTCCACATGTATATAGTCCACATGTATATAGTCCACATGTATATAGTCCACATGTATATAGTCCACATGTATATAGTCTCCACATGTACATAGTCCACATGTATATAATCCACATGTATATAGTCCACATGTATATAGTCCACATGTATATAGTCCACATGTACATAGTCCACATGTATATAGTCCACATGTATATAGTCCACATGTATATAGTCCACATGTATATAGTCCACATGTATATAGTCCACATATACATAGTCCACATGTATATAGTCCACATGTATATAGTCCACATGTACATAGTCCACATGTACATAGTCCACATGTATATAGTCCACATGTACATAGTCCACATGTACATAGTCCACATGTATATAGTCCACATGTATATAGTCCACATGTACATAGTCCACATGTACATAGTCCACATGTACATAGTCCACATGTACATAGTCCACATGTATATAGTCCACATGTATATAGTCCACATGTATATAGTCCACATGTACGTGTATATATTCCACAGAGCTTACATGTATAGAGCTGGCTGTCAGATCTGGCTGGGCAGTTAGCCTGGTTAATTAATCAGCTTCAGGAAGCTGAAGACAATGGAGAGAAGGTATTGCAAACCTCATGCACAAACACACCATACTGTACAGCTTTGTAACTACATCTCCCTTCTTTTCCCCTCCTCCTCCCCTCCTTCCCTACCTTCTCTTCCACCCATCTCCCTCCTACTCCTCCCCTCCTCCTCTCCTCCCCTCCTCCTCTCCTCCCCCTCCCTTCTATTCCTACTCCTCCTCCCTCCTACTCCTCCCCTCCTCCTACTCCTACCCCTCCCTTCTACTCTACCCTCTCCCTCCTACTCCTCCCCCTCCCTCCTACTCCTCCCCCTTACTCCTACTCATCCCCTCCCTCCTACTCCCCTCTCCCTCCTCTCCTTACCACTCCCATAGGTCCATATCATAGGTCACACCCTCCTGGTGACACCATCCAATGGTGGAGGACTAACTACATCAAGATCATTAACAGGTGACCTAGCATGTGACCTAGCATGTGACCTAGTTAGTCTTACCATGCACCAGCATAGACCCCCTTGTGCACAATGTGTGTGTGTTGTGTACATATGGCTGCATCATATCTATGCTAGCCACCTGTGTAAGATCAAAACTGATGCATCTGCACATCGCACTCCTGTCATGTCACACCTCCACTCCTGTCATGCCACACCTCCACTCCTGTCATGCCACACCTCCACTCCTGTCATGCCACACCTCCATTCCTGTCATGCCACACCTCCACTCCTGTCATGCCACACCTCCACTCCTGTCATGCCACACCTCCACTCCTGTCATGCCACACCTCCACTCCTGTCATGCCACACCTCCACTCCTGTCATGCCACACCTCCACTCCTGTCGTGCCACACCTCCACTCCTGTCATGCCACACCTACACTCCTTACATACGAGAGTATGCTCTGCCACGATAGATTGTTCATTTCCACCAGCTAAAGCTAGTCTAGACTTCTTTTTTGGAGTGTTCCAACAGTACCCACTACAGATGCTTTCTGGACCATGTATTACCATGGCAATGTGACCTACACCTTAGCTCACAACATACCTTCTCCTATTGCAGATATGAGAGCACCATTGTGGGTCAATTCTTTGGCCACACCCACCATGACTCCTCAGACTTCCACAATATCAATAATTCATCTCGGCCCTTCAGGTTAATAAAAATGTGTGCTGGGTTGCCCTTGGTTACCATCAATGATAACCAGTGCATGCTCACCTATAAAAAAATGATGTAATCTCTTATGCCCTTATATAAGGAATTTATTAAAGAGATCACATGTCATTGGTATTTGCAGTGACCATTACATCAGTTGACACATCATTATGGCCAGTCACCTGCAGAACGATACGGTCCATGCACAATTGGATTACAAAATAACTAATTAAATGATTAGCACAGTTGCCACACCTTCTCACCCCTCATCAACTTCCCCTCACATCGATATATCCTCACCTTCCCTCTCAGCCCTTCATCCCCACAGTGTGGTGAAAATGGGAGGCTCCGTGACCACCTACACAGACATCAACATGGGCTTCAACATGTACACCATTGATGGCAACTACAACGGCACCACAAGTGTAAGTTATACCTAATCACACATGTATGCACACACACATGTACACACACATGTACACTTGCACACACATGTAGACACACAAACGCGCACATACATGTACACACTCACGCACACACACACGCAACACACACATGCACACACATGCACACACACAAATGTACATACACACATTACACAAAATGCGCACATGCATATGTACACACGCATGCACACACACACACACATACACACACACACACACACACCCTCACACAGCCTTGCTAAATGCAGAGGGCTACTACATGAACGTGAGCAATCTGAACGCCATAACTTTGAATTCAAAAAGTCCTTCTCGGGTGCAGAATGCCGTTTTGTGTCGATCTTTTTCTTCTGTTTCTACCTGCCAATAGCTGCATATGAGGTCCAAAGTGGTAAACCACTTCTATCCACTTAATGCTTCCAAGGTATTGTCCGCTCTCAGTAGGGGGTAGGTGTCTTTCTGTGTGACAGAATTTAGCTTTTGGTAGAACTTGAATAGCACTAGTACTGCTACACAATTGTTTTTTTCTCTCCAATGTGGCCGGCTGTTGGGTCAAAGTGACAGGCTTCTAAACTATTCAGCTGTTTCAGGAGGTTTCTCACTCACTGAACTTCCACAACCTGCAAGTTTCCGCCGGACCAATTTTCACATGACAGGACACTGCATGAGGACATGCATACAGTAGCTAGTGTTGGTTAAAACTGCTAATTATGAATACCAATAAAAATGCATTCCACCAAGACATATTATGGCAACATGTTGCATTTTATAGCACCATTATTATCATAATATACAACTCTCAGAGATATTTAAACCCACAAGTACACAGTTGTACCTAAACATTGCTATAAATGCTATCGTTCCAGGAGCAATGGTGTGGTCCGGCCAGCAGGGTTATCCAAATGTATTGCTCTCAAATCAACTCTCTCCCTGCTAACCATTAGACCACTTCCTTTTTTTCATACGTTTAATGAGGTGGTAATGTATGTTGTATTGGGAGGTCTATCCAAATGGCATGACCTTAGTTGGAACAAGACTGGCACAGCTCATGTGGCCTGTCTTGACCGAGTGACCATGCTCCCTCATCAAGACGAACACCCCAAGGGGAGAGACCCTATCGCAAAAAAATGTTAGCATATACACATGAGCAAACACCCAAGTTGTATAGCACTTGAGCCCTGCCCCCTTATGCTCAATTCACTACCACTTTTTTTCAATGCTTGGCTCCTGTCTTGCCATAATATTGGGCAAAACAAAGTCAGCTGTTCTATCTGAGTACATTGGATCATCCTGCATTTGGTGAGGGCACATGCAACAGCAATACTACAGGTGGATCCCTTCTTAACGTTTATCTGGTAGTTATTGGTAGCCCTTTGTTTGGGGGAAATAATAACTTACATTGCAATACATAAAAATGCTCAAAAGATGTCCAAGAGGCCAAGGGAATGTACACATCTTGCCAGTAAGGCTGTAGTCATGGCCCGGACAAGGGTGAGGTTATAAGCCTGCTGTAGATCTCAGTGAGAGACTTCAAGGCCAGGCGAGAAATCGGAGGGAAGAAACTAGATTGGGCCTAACTTCCCCAATTTCCATTAATATCCACTTCAAGTGGGATACACACCCAAGAACACTTGGGCTCATTTACTCTGTGCTTTATGGCCCCTGCTTCCAGTGCCGCTGCCCCCTAAGACAGTTTTGGTTCAATTAGGATGATAGGGATAAGAGGGGGAGGTCACTGTAACACCAAAGGTGGTATTTTTACCTCTATTACAATTCAAAACAAGAACATCTGCTGGATGAGTGTGCTTAAAGTCTTGAGTGAGGCCACTGCCTGTTTCTACTCACACCAAGGTGGGCATAGTGTGGCAGAATTCTATAACCACATCTCGCAGTTGTTTGTAGAAAATTACCACATACCACCGCATTTTCAGGTGGCCATGACGGTTTAGTACCATGTCAGGACACAAAGGTGTCACTGTATCCAATTCCAATCACTATTGGATGGCAATTTGCATTGCATTTTGATCCAAATGCAGGCCAAGACCCATAGATGAGTAGCATGCGGTGCTGACAGAGAGGAGCCGAGCCTTTTCAGCACGGGCTTCCAACATGGTAGTCTTCCAATTTCTTTGAATGAGGCGATGATGGAATTTACAATTATTAATGAGTTTTATAAAGAGAGTAAATTAGTACGGTACGTACATCATGCATGAAAAAAAAAAAGATTACTAGCTGCAGATAATTAAATTAACACCGTATAATGTATCTGGACTAATCATGTCGGGTAATTTGAAATGATCTTATATCCACGATATTTTCTTTTCGACCACAGCATTACTGAGATGTGTAACAGCAAAGTGAGACCAGCGGCCCAGATGAAACCTCCATACGCAAATCTATCCACGTATAAAAGTGCTCTGTTCATCGCAATGCTCAGACCAGCCGCGTCGTAAATATATGTCACCATTGAAATTAACATGAGAGCGTAGAATATAATCGGATAAGCCGTCAGAGGTAGCATCTGCTTGATTACTGTCTTGTTCTTCGTTGCAACACCAGGTACCACGCATATCCTGTATGCCAGCACGCCTAGCATGATTGATATCAGCAAAAATGCGACAAGCAGGCTGATAAAGATAGGTCCGTATAGCAGAACGTAAATTTCGACAACTCCGGAAGTGAGTATTTGAGGAGGTCAGTCGTCCGTCTGCTGAATCCAACACCATGGTGACCCGGAACGCTGTGACCCGTACGTATTCGTTGCGAACGGTATTGCCGCCAATGCTGCTGGCACGACCAATGAAATTACCAGGTAGCATACCTCGAGTCTCTTGAAGTTAATGTAACAAACTGCAAAGAAGAATAGGTGTATGGTTATAATGATTGTGAAAAGGTACTTCACCATAAATGTGTAAGTGACCAGGTAGGCGCTAGCGAGACAGAGCGAGTCATCGTTCCCCATGAAGTACCGAACGACGCTCAAAATTGACAAAGTCCCGTATGCCAAAGAACTAGACACTTGGTAGATAGCCAGCCGGTAGGTGAGCAATTTATGAAGCCGTAGAGCGAAGGATAAAATGATCGCCAGTGAGCATATCAGCACTCCTGTCCCTTTAAGTGAGCCTTCCAGGATGATCAAGTCCTTATAGCTGCTCGACACATTGCTGCAGTTGTCCATTTTTATGCAGCGTACACAAGAAGACAGCACAGGCAACACTGAGCGGCCCACTGAATGGCACTGATCACGTGATCTGATTGTCTGATATTGTAGGACTGTGGGCGGTGTCACAGCTGTAGGTGGGCGTTCACATATTGTGGTTGAAAATGTACGTCACTTCAAATACTCACGTCTCAAGAAATAAGAGTAGAAACAGTTGAGTGTTCTTAGCCTACGCGTTGTCTCTATTGCATGCACAATACCGATGAGGGTCTGCTGCAGACCCCTCCACCCAGGAGGATCCCAAAATGGTGCCTACTAGGGGAGGTGGAAGTGACCTACTGGTGGAGCAGAAGGCCGGGTATAGTGAGTATAGGCGGGAGTGTCTACTGGATAGAAAAAAAAAGTGGGGGGGGGGGGGGGGGGGGGGGGCAGGGGTGGATCCAGGAATTTCGGAATGGGGGGGGGGGGGGGGGGGGGGGGGGGGGGTCGTCTAAGATCAAATCCATGAAGGGAATGGGTGCGGGAGGGGGCGTGCCCCCACCCGTGGCGGGGCCTGGGGCACAGCACCAGCCGCTTTTTTAAGTTTTCCATTTATTTGGCATGAAAATTAACGCACTTTTCACAATGATACTGTTCCTAAACAACTTAATATTGACGGCATTAAATATAACCTTTGGGCTAGCTACTCTGAAAAAGGGTTAATTAACAAAAGCAAAAGCCTGCGTTGGTAACGACGAGAAAACTCTTCAACCACCACTTCTGGACACATCTCTATGAATCAGCATCAATGCCAAACCATTTAATCTGTCCTTACCCATAGTGCTTCCATGTGATGTCTTCAGCACAAAAAATCTATGTATATAGTCCACATGTATATAGTCCAGATGTATATAGTCCACATGTATATAGTCCACATGTACATAGTCCACATGTACATAGTCCACATGTACATAGTCCACATGTATATAGTCCACATGTATATAGTCCACATGTATATGTATATAGACCACATGTACTTAGTCTACATAGCTCACGTGTATAGAGCTGGCTGTTAGATCCGGCTGGGCAGTTAGCCTGGTTAATTAATCAGATTTAGGCAGCTGAAGACAATGGAGAGAAGGTATTTCAAACCTCATGCACAAACACAGCATACTGTACAGCTTTTTAACTACATCCAACCCTCTTCTCCCCCCTCCCTCCTACTCCTCCCCTCCCTCCTACTCCTCCCCTTCCCTCCTACTCCTCCCTCCTTCCTACTCCTCCCTCCTCCTACTCCTCCCCTCCCTCCTACTCCTCCCCTCCTCCTACTCCTCCCCTCCCTCCTACTCCTCCCCCTCCCTCCTACTCCTCCCCCTCCCCCCTACTCCTCCCCCTCCCTCCTACTCCTCCCCTCCCTCCTACACCTCCCCCTCCCTCCTACTCCTCCCCCTCCCCCTCCTACTCCTCCCTCCTTCCTACTCCTCCCTCCTCCTACTCCTCCCCTCCCTCCTACTCCTCCCCTCCTCCTACTCCTCCCTCCCTCCTACTCCTCCCCCTCCCTCCTACTCCTGCCTCCCTCCTACTCCTCCCCCTCCCTCCTACTCCTCCCCCTCCCTCCTACTCCTTCCCCTCCCTCCTACTCCTCCCCCTCCCTCCTACTTCTCCCCCTCCCTCCTACTCATCCCCTCCCTCCTACTCCTCCCCCTCCCTCCTCTCCTTACCACCTCCCATAGGTCCATATCATAGGGTACATCCCTCCTGGTGACACCATCCAATGGTGAAGGACTAAGTACATCAAGATCATAGGTCCACTAACATGTAACCTAGCATGTGACCTAACATGTGACCTACCATGTGACCTAGTTAGTCTTACCATGCACCAGCATAAACCCTGTTGTGTGTGCATGTATGTGTGTGTGTATGTGTGTGTATGCGTCAAACAGCCCACTGGCCACACCCCCAACAGAACAACTAACACAACTTACACAAAATGGCAGCCAACAAAAAAAAAAAAGAAACGCGAAACCACAGAGAGCATGCACAATTGGGGGAATCTCCATTAAAAAATAACTAATTAAACGATTAACACAGTTGCCACACTTCCCACCCCTCATCAACTGCCTCCAATGTTCACCACACTGTGGGGGGTGAGGAGGAGGGAGGGTAGGTGAGGATGTGAGGGGGACCGTGACCACCTACACAGACACCAACATGGGCTTCAACATGTACACCATTGATGGCAACTACAACGGCACCACAAGTGTAAGTTATACCTAATCACACATGTATGCACACACACACATGTACACACGCATGTACACATGCACACACATGTATACGCACAAATGCGCACATACATGTACACACATACACACATACACACACGCACGCACGCACACACACACGCACACACATGCACACACACAAATGTACATACACACACTAACACACATGTGCAAATGCACAATGTGCACATACATGTATACACACATGCCACACACACATACACACACACAGTCCTTGCTAAATGCAGAGGGCTACTACGTGAATGTCACGGATGCCAATTTGAGCAATAAACCAAAGTGTTACACAATCCGAATGGCATAACTTTGAATTCAAACAGTCCTTCTCGGTTGCAGAATGCCGTTTTGTGCCGATCTTTTTCTTCTATTTCTACCTGCCAATAGCCGCATATGAGATCCAAAGTGAACAACCACTTCTATCCACTTAATGCTTCCAAGGTATCGTCCGCTCTCGGTAGGGGGTAGGCGTCTTTCTGTGTGACAGAATTTAGCTTTCCGTAGAACTTGAATAGCATTGCTACACATGTACAATTGTTTTTCTCTCTCCAATGTGGCCGGCTGTTGGGTCAATGTGACAGGCTTCTAAACTATTCAGCTGTTTCAGGAGGTTTCTCACCACTGAACTTCCTCAACCTACAAGTTTCCGCCGGACCAATTTTCACATGACAGGACACTGCATGAGGACATGCATACAGTAACTAATGTTGGTTAAAACTGCTAACAATAAAAATGCATTCCACCAAGACATATTATGGCAACATGTTGCATTTTATAGCACCATATTAATATTATAATATATTAATTGCAACTCTCAGAGATATTTAAAACCCACGAGTACACAGTTGTGCCTAAACATTGCTATAAATACTATCATTCTAGGAGTGATGGTGTGGTCCGGCCAGCAGGGTTATCCTAATGTATTGTTCTCAAATCCACTCTCTCCCTGCTAACCATTAGACCACTTCCTTTTATTCATACGTTTAATGTATGCTGTACTGGGAGGTCTATCCAAATGGCATGACCTCAGTTGAAACAAGACTGGCAGAGCTCCTGTGACCTCTCTTGACCAGTGACTCATGCTCCCTCATCAGGTGGAACACCCCAAGGGGAGAGACCCTATCACAAAAATGCTAGCATATACACATGAGCAAACACCCAAGTTGTATAGCACTTGAGCCCTGCCCCCTTATGCTCAATTCACCACCACTTTTTTTCAATGATTGCCTCCCGTCTTGCCATAATATTGGGCAAAACAAAGTCAGCTGTTCTATCTGAGTACATTGGCTCATCCTGCATTTGGTGTGGGCACATGCAACAGCAATACTCCAGGTGGATCCCTTCTTAAAGTTTATCTGCTAGTTATTGGTAGCCCTTTGTGTAATTTTTTGGGGGGAAACAATAACTTACATCACAATACATAAAAATGCTCAAAAGATGTCAAAGAGGCCAAGGGAATGTGCACATCTTGCCAGTAAGGCTGTAGCCACGGCCCAGACAAGGGTGAGGTTATAAGCCTGCTGTAGATCTCAGTGAGAGCCTTCAAAGTGATAATGGCCAAGTGAGAAACCAGAGGGTAGAAACTAGATTGGGCTTCTTTTTCCCAATCCCCATAAATCTCCACTTCAAGTGGGATACAAACCCAACCCAGCTCTGAACACTTGGGCTCATTTGCTCTGTGCTTCATGGTTTCTGCCACCTTCTAAGACATGCAGGCTTGATTCAGTTAGGATGATAGGGGTAAGGGGGGGGAGGTCACTGTGACATCAAAAGTTACCTCTGTTCCAAGTCAGAACAAGAACATCTGCTGGATGAGTGTGCTTAAAGTCTGGAGTGAGGCCACGCCTGTTTCTACTCACTCAAGGTTCAGTTGACACAGTGTGGCAGAATTCTATAAACACATTTCGCAGTTGTTTGTAGCAAATTGCAACGTACCACCGCATTTTCAGGTGGCCATGATGGATGTCAGGACACGAAGGTCTCACTGTATCCAATTCCAACCACCATTGGATGGCAATTTGCTTTTCATTTGGATCCTAATGCAGGACAAGACCCATCCATAGATGGGGTGACCAGTAGCCAGGATGCAGCATGCGGTGCTGACACAGAGAGGAGCAGAGCCTTGTCAGCAGGTGAGGATGCTTCGAATGACAGTAAGGACTGGAGGTCTTCCTATTTCTTTGGATGAGGTGATGATGGAATCTACAATTATTAATAAGATTTATTATTAAATTATATACATCATTATGGCACGTACATCATGCATGAAGATTACTAGCTGCAGATAATAAAACTAACACCTTACAATGTTTGGGACATTTTACAATCATGTCGGGTAATTAGAAATGATCTTGTATCCACGATTGTTTTTTTTCGACCACAGCATTAATGCGATGTGTACCAGCAAAGTGAGACCTGCGGCCCAGATGAAGCCTCCGTACGCAAACCTATTCACATATTGGAGTGCCCTGTTCTTCGCGAAGTCCCGACCAGCCGCGTCGTATATATATATCACCATTGAAATTAACATGAGAGCGTAGAATATAATCGGATAAGCCGTCAGAGGTAGCATCTGCTTGACTACTGTCTTGTTCTTCGTTGCAACACCAGGTACCACGCATATCCTGTATGCCAGCACGCCTAGCATGATTGATATCAACAACAAGGCGACAAGCAGGCTGATAAAGATAGGTCCGTAACAGACCGTAAATTTCGATAACTCCTGAAGTGAGCATTTTTCGAGAGCAGTCGTCCTTCTGCATAATCCAACACCACGGTGACCCGGAAACCTGCGGTCCGTACGTTTTCGTTACGAACGGTATTGCCGCCAATGGTGCTGGCACGACCAATGAAATGACCAGGTAACATACCTCGAGTCTCTTTAAGTTAATGTAACAGACAGCGAAGAAGAATAGATGTACGGTGATTATGATCGTGAAAAGGTACTTCACCATTAGTGTGTAAGTCTTCAGGTAGGCGTGAACGAGACAGAGGGAAGAAGGCGAGTCATCGTTCTCCACGAAGTACCGAACGACGTTCAAAATTGATAAAGTCCCGAATGCCAAAGAACTGGAAACTTGATAGATAGCCAGCCGGTAGGTGAGCAGTTTATGGAGCCGTAGAACGAAGGATAAAATGATCGCCAGGGAGCATACCAGTACTCCTGTTCCGTTAAGTGCGCTTTCCAGGATGGCCAAATCCTTATAGCTGCTTGACACATTGCTGCAGTTGTCCATTTTTATGCGGCGTACACAGGAAGACAGCACATGCAACACTGAGCGGCCCACTGAATGGCACTGATAAGGTGATCTGATTGTCTGATATTGTAGGACTGTGGGCCGTGTCACAGCAATAGGTGGGCGTTCATATTGTTGTTAAAAATTTACGTCACTCAATTATGGTAGCGACTCACGTCTTACGAAATAGTAGAAACCGTTGAATGTTCTTAGCCTACGCATTGCGGTCTCTATATATACAAGTAAATAAAAATTTCTCTTTGAGAAATAGAGTGGGATGTAGGATTGGGATTGGTGGCAAGGAAACAAGACACATTATGGAATGGTACCTGAATACTACAAGACGGTCCTACATTTAGTCAAGAACCATGCACTTTGTGAATTTCAATGGCGAGTTGCGCGTAAGGTACAAAGAATTTAATCATCCTTAATTACATCCGGACTGCTATTGTTTGAACGGAGCTCAACGTGTAATACCGCCATCCTTGGGAAACCTTACGGAATAAACAGCTGCTATGCCTGGCACATGGTGCCGAGTGTGTGACAACAGCAAGACCGCCGCCTCCTTTCATAGATTCTCTACTAACCTAGAAAGGCGGCTATCTGGCTAGCTTACCGTGTTGAACTTACAGCCAAGGGATAAAAAGCCTCACCATCGCGTTTGCGCCATCAGACATTTTCCAAATAGCTAAGCGAGTAAAAATCCCCCCCCCCCCCCCCCCCCCCCTCCCCCCGAGCCCAAGAGGGCAAAACACCGAGAGGCCAATAAGCAGCTAATTCGACCAAGGACACTTAATTATTATATGGACTGGAAACCACCGCGTAACGTAATACAATAAATTGTCGCAATCCTCGTTGCGCCTCGTTCCCAACCTTTTCAGACAAAAAAAGGCTTTTGTGAAGTTGTCTTAGCTTTGGAGTGGCTTACAGTTACAGAAAGCTGTTCTTTTGTTGAGGTAAACCCGTTATAAGTCTTAAAGATAACGTTAACATACGGGTCTTAGCTTCTACGTGCATATTTGCCTCGCTACGCTACTTTGGTTAGGCTCCTGGACACACCGATGAGTAGACATTTGTTATGAAAGGTGTTTCCAGCGCTTAATGGTATGATACAAGTCCTATGTTAGTTTGTGTTGAAAAGGATGTTTCTTAAAGTAAGGGCAAACGATTTTAATCGAACGATGCGCATGTTTTGTTGTCAGGCCACTGCAAATATGGTAATAGTTATGGCCTTATTTAACGCTTCACAGTATACCAGGATGGTTTCTCTAAGTCCAGATTATATTTACATGATGAATGAACCTATGTTTATTTCTATACATTGCCTTGAACTGATGTTTATTAATTATTGGTTCATTGCTTATTTTGAATTAGCGATGCCAAAAATGCAGAAAGGGAAGCGAAGAATGGTTTATGCATAACAAAAATCAACGTCGCAGCACCCCAGACAAGTCCCAGTCTTCTGATGCACTATAACAGTCACATCGTCGTGTACATGTACTAACTCATTAATAATTCATGAGCAACGAGGATAGCGACATGAATTTATTGTGGTTTCCAGTCCATGTAATAATTAAGTGTCCTTGATTCGACTACAGATTCTCTATCGTCAACGTCAGTAACATCGGCACCATCAAGCATGCAGCAATTCTGTGACAACATCCACCTTTAAACAACCTCCACTTTCTGTAGCTGATTTCGGAGAACAACTAGTGAGCGACTATCAAGTGCATGAGTTGCCCAACAATGTTGACGATGCCTCACAGTCTAGCGCGTTGCCTACCGATGGGCTCAATCTAGCTCCCTTCAGACTGAATCATTAGTTAATGCTCCCATAGATAATAGACTGTGACGCTCGACTTTTGTTTGTCCATTATTTTATATGGTCCGGTGTATGAGTATCCCTGCGTATCACTGTACATGTGTAATTAAATTATTAAAATTAGCCTGATAAAATAATCCAGAAACGCCAGTCAAACCAAACTTAAAGGCACTATGCTACATTTACAGTTTATGAACTACTTTTTTTTTCATCAGTGTTAATAATTGGGATGTCTTCATATCATTCTAAATGGAGTGTTTCCTGACACTTTTACCACGAGCAATCGAGCGTCTGGAAAATGATTTAATTTAATGCAGTAGACAGAGGTAATAAGCTTTGCTTACCTGTTTGCAATCAGATCACTGGTATCTGTCGTTGCAACGTCACTGGAATATTTTGCGTTGACTACATATCGCAGCTCGTGTCTATGTAAGACATTAAGTATATATTACGGATGAAATGATATGAGTACACGATTTCTACAATGAATATTTACCCTTTTCTCCTCATGACCAAAATAGTTACTGTGCATGACAGCGACCACAAGTAGGATAAGCAGCAATGCAACCAAAATTGCCAGAATACCACCAAGGGCTGCAGTTGAATGGAAGGACGCCGTTTCCTCCATAGTGGCTGTTGGAGGGGCACAGAAGGGAGTAGTGTAGCACGCTAATTTGTAAATGTGCAGTTTCATAAAGTTGAACTAACCTGGAGTATATATTTTTAGGGTAGAGAAAGATTTATATATCACAAATGGGTTTACTGCAGGCTGTCCAGATAGGTTTAGCATGGCTTGTACACTGAATTCGTAATTGCTGGAACTAGGTTCCAGACCACTTATGATCCCAAATGAGGCATTTGAGGGAAAATTTTGGGTCTGAACACCATCTGTCTGCCGCTTTACACTTAATTTAGTACGGAATATCACCACATAACCAATTATGGTGTCTCCTGCCACATCGAGGGTACTATTCCAAAATATCTGGACAGCAGTATTGGAGAGGAGCTGAAGTAATGTGATCTGTACTTCAGCTAGTGGAGGACAACATGCACAAGAAGATTATTGTGCATACATGAATCCTGATCAGTAAGTTAATTATATACTCACGAATAGATGCAGTAATTGCTTGAAGGAAAATTGGTTGACTCTGTCCCTTGGCAGTAAGAGCAACAACACTTAGATTGTAGCTAGTTCCAACTGTAAGTCCAGGCACTGTCACTTGTGTGGCAGAAGAATTGGTGATGACCTTTGACCCCCATAATACCTCATAGCGTTTGATTATGCCATTGGGAACAGCAGGGCGAAGCCAGGTTAGTGTAATAGTGGTGAAGGTACTGCCGATGTCCTTCAGAGCAGTTACAGGTCCAGGTACTGGAAGTAATATTCATAGCATTAGTAAGTGATTAGTAAATCATGATTGACTGAATGCTATATCTCATGTACTGTGCATTACACAAGACCTTACACTTGGGTATGAAATATCACTCACATGATTCATCAGTGGTGTTAGAAACTATATTTGATTGCATTCCTTCTCCAATAGATGTATTACCAGTCACATAGCAATCATAATTGGTGTATGGGTTGAGTCCAGTGATTGTAGCAGTCAGTGTTGTCCCATTCACTACAGATCTAGCAGTGGGCACATTTGGCCCAATCATCTGTTCAGGATATGCCTGACTGGCTGAGTTGTTACAGTACACAGTGTATGCAGTGATGATGCCATTCTTAGGTATGGGTGGAGACCACAGAGCAGACAGTTGGTCAGGTGAGCCAGGAACAGTGGACACAGAGAAATTCAATGGTGATGATGGAACTGCATAAAGGTTATAAATAAATATTATATATCACTACTATGCATGTAGCGTCCTTCAACACCTGCATAAAATGAAACACTGATGTGCAGATACAGAGGCCAAACAAACAGTTCATGTAATTTTTGTGAATTTAATGCAGAATGTGTACCTACTCTATTGTATCACATGACAAGATTTGTTGTATGATTTTTATCATGCTGAGCATGCATTGAATTTCTTGTTGTTGTTGCAATTTTGCTTCTTGTGTTTAATGGATCAAACGTTCAATTCCCATAATTACAATTCAATCACCTGATTCTGCAGTCCTTGCCATGGCTACAGTAGAGAAGTTCCCTCCTCCAACAGATGTGTTAGCAGTCACATAGCACTCATAGTTTGTGTATGTTTTGAGTCCAGAGATTGTAGCAGTAAGTGTTGTCCCATTCACGACAGTTCTATCAAAGGCTATATTTGGTCCAATCATCTGTTCAGGATATGCCTGACTGGCAGAGGTGTTACAGTACACAGTGTATGCAGTGATGATGCCATTCTTTGGTATGGGTGGAGACCACTGAGCAGAAAGTTGGTTAGGCGAGCCAGGAACAGTGAACACAGAAAAATCCATTGGAGATGATGGAGCTGTAAATAGAGACAAGTTCAACTAATACCAGTAGTTATAATGTAACACATTTGCCTAACAACCATTGGTTGATGCCTACAGAGATAGATATTCGATATCTTGGTAACGAGTTAATTGAAGCGCAACATTGGAGCCACTGGCCCTTGGCAAATGAAAGGCAATACGATGCTTTAGGAGGGCTCGTTGTTTTGCTTAATACTAACCACTGCCTCAGAAGTAGCATCTCCATTGCATGCCAGTATAGGACATGTTTTCTCTTAATATGTGCGTGAGAGCATTGGTTTTTTTTAACCACTGTTTAGGTTTGATTTAAATACAACAGCGTGATTGATTAAGACTAATATTGTCCCTGTGCCTTGTCTAGAGGTAACTGTAATGAGTTCTACAAAATAAGATTAACAGCATCAATTCTAGGACTTGATATATTAAAATACAGCGGATTTAGACATGCTTAACAATAATTAGCTAGGCTTGGATGCAATGATACACTATTTCTCACCTGATTCATCAGTCCTTGCTGTGGCTACACTTGAGTAGTTCCCTGATCCAACAGATGTGTTTGCAATCACATAGCAGTCATAGTTAGTGTATGGGTTGAGTCCAACAATCATAGTAGTAGTAATCACTGTTGACCCATTTATTACAGATCTAGCAGTGGGCACATTTGGCCCAATCACCTGTTCAGGATATGCCTGACTGGCAGAGGTGTTACAGTACACAGTGTATGCAGTGATGATGCCATTCTTTGGTATGGGTGGAGACCACAGAGCAGACAGTTGGTTAGGTGATCCAGGAACAGTGGACACAGAAAAATTCAATGGTGATGATGGAGCTGTAGAGATGAAAGATTACAAATTCAAGTGTTTTTGATTATGCATAAACTAATCACAGCTATCTGTTTGAAACCACTTGGGCTTTTTAGTCTTGTCTGCATTAAATAAGCACAATTGCATAACAGTATCACAGAAATTAACATGATGCATACATTCCGTGTAATTTTCAATTGTAGTAGTTTATGAGACACAATACTGGAAAGTTGCCATTCACCAGCAGATATGTTAGCTGTGATCATATAACAGTGATGCATAGTCTAAGTTTCAATTGAATCTCAAATGTTATCGAAAATGAAGCTCCAGTAATGTGAAAGGGGTTGCACAAGTCCTATTTCTATGCTGCGATACACATAAATGGCAGCACTATTGTTTTCTATAATTTGCACTTTAACCATAGTTTACCTGATGAAGATGTTCTATTTGACTGAATACTGGAAGGAGGTCCTTCCCCAGCAGATGTATTAGCTGTCACGTAGCAGTCATATCGAATGTATGGTTTCAATCCAATTCCAAATGTGACTGAATATGTTTTCATATCACTAAGTACAGCTATCTGACTGACTACTGCTCTTGCTCTTATGGTTGGTACATTTGGCCCAATAACCTGTTCCAAATAGGCCTGCATGGCAGAAGTATTACAGTACACTGTGTAAGCAGTGATGATGCCATTTGGAAACTTTGGGGCATTAAAAAGTGATGTAAGTTCAAATTCTGTGGCAACAGGTATCAGAAATTGTGATAGTGGTGAAGAGGGAGCTGTAGATGGGAACGAAGTATTCACAAATTACCTTTCAATGGTAGTCTTAATACGTGCAGTATAACACAGCAAGTAAACACTATACCTATATATTTCTTTCCACCTATATATTTCCTTCATCTCATTACACTACAAGCTTCTAAGAAGCATACTGTCTAACGTGCATTAACACACCTGATTCATCAGTCCTTGCAGTGGACACACTTGATTGGCTCCCTACTCCAGCAGATGAGTTAGCTGTCACATAGCAGTCATAGTTGGTGTATGGGTTGAGTCCAGTAATTGTAGCAGCTAGTGTTGTCCCATTCACTACAGATCTAGCAGTGGGCACATTTGGTCCAATCATCTGTTCAGGATATGCCTGACTGGCAGAGGTGTTACAGTACACAGTGTATGCAGTGATGATGCCATTCTTTGGTATGGGTGGAGACCACTGAGCAGACAGTTGGTTAGGTGAACCAGGAACAGTGGACACAGAAAAATTCAATGGTGATGATGGAACTGTGTTTAAAAGAGATAGAAATTGAAGTTTATTTTGTATCAATACAGTATTTTGTGGAATACATTTAGGTTAGCATGGATATAGGAAGGCAATTGCATAAAAAAGGCAACATTGTAGCCAGCATTTAATCAACACATCTTGTTGTTACTCTGATTCACCAGTCTTTGCAGTAACTATTTTTGAGTAGTTCCCTGCTCCAACGGATGTGTTAGCAGTCACATAGCAGTCATAGTTGGTATTGGGGTTGAGTCCATTAAGTGTAGTAGTCAGTGTTGTCCCATTCACCACATATCTAACAGTGGATACATTTGATCCAATCTGTTCAGGATATGCTTGACTCGCAGAGGTGTTACAGTACACAGTGTATGCAGTGATGATGCCATTCTTTGGTATGGGTGGAGACCACAGAGCAGACAGTTGGTTTGGTGAACCAGGAACAGCGGACACAGACAAAGTTAATGGTGATGATGGAACTGCAAATGAAAGATGTCAAATTCAATTCTACTGCTTTGTGAGCAATTCATTAGCTGATATGTGCTTTTCAAAAGTGTTCTGTGATAAACAAATGTAGCATTGGATCAGGAGTTGATGCAAGGATAAAAAAATGTACAAAACGTTTGTAAGTTGGGATCCCCATGTTCATAAACTGTATTCCTTTAGAAATCGGATTAGGAGTGGAAAGTTAGTATCAATAAATTAATCAAATCATTTGAAATGGCATGTTATGTTGTGCATGTATCTCATATGCCAATAGCTGAATTTAGGATTTGACCAATCAAAAACACAAATAATCACATTTGTGTAGAAAATGTTATTTTAGGTGTTGCGTAAATGAATAAATTAAATTGCATTGACCTCATTTCATTAGTTTTAATAATGTGGAAAAGTTATTTTGTTCGTGAAGTCCTTCAGTTGTGTTAAGTGTGGGTCTGTTTTATTTCAGTCTCATTGTGTTTCTAACCAATTGAATATGGGTCCATCTAACCAAATTTACCATAGAGATTTTCTCAGCCACCAGAAGATTAACTAATAAGGGCATGATATGATTCAATCCCATATCCAATAAAATATTGCATAGTTAATATTAGTTTGTGTCATAAAGAGTGTATTGGTGCAGCCTGGATAGCATTCATTTATTGAATCCTGTCAGGCAAATCATATCTATTCAATTGCAAATCAATAATTACTAATATACGCAATGGGAACTTTTCACCATTTATGCTTTTATGTAGTTGTACTAATTACTAGGTTCTTGCCGACTATGAAACATCCATATACATGTAAGAATATAATATCTCCACAAAATGTATGCATGCAGTATCATACCGGTTAGTGGAAATATTTTATATAAATTAATGTTCACACATGACAGTTTATACAATTTGTATAGTAACCATAGTTTACCGGATGGAGATGTTCTACTTGACTGAATACTGGAAGGAGGTCCTTCTCCAGCAGATGTATTTGCTGTTACATAGCAGTCGTATCGAGTGTATGGTTTTAATCCAACTCCCAATATGGTCCAAACTGTTTTCATATCTCCAAGCATAGCTATCTGATTGAATACTGCTCTTGATCTGATGCTCGGCGCATTTGGCCCAATCGTCTGTTCAGGATAGGCCTGCATGGCAGAAGTGTTACAGTACACAGTGTAAGCAGTAATTATTCCATTTGGCGAATTAGGGGCTTTAAAGACTGATATAAGTTGAGTTTCTGTGGCCACCGGTACCACATACTGAAATAGTGGTGATGAGGGAACTGTGGATGAGAAAGAATTTCAAAACAATACTACACGTAATACAATTCATTCAATGGACACTCTTACTGCATGGAAATTCTATATTGCAGTGAGAAAATATTTTAAAACACCATGTATATGAATTTTTAAGGCAAATTTTAATTTTACCTATCCTCTAATGTGTATTTTTAACACACACCTGCTTCAGCAGTTCTTGCTGTTACTACAACTGAGTTGTTCCCTTCTCCAACAGATGTGTTAGCAGTCGCATAGCAGTCATAGTTGGTGTATGGGTTGAGTCCAGTGATTACAGCAGCCAGTGTTGTTCCACTCACAACAGATCTGACTGTGGGTACATTTGGTCCAATCATCTGTTCAGGATATGCCTGACTGACAGAGGTGTTACAGTACACAGTGTATGCAGTGAAGTTGACATAATCTGGTATTGGTGTAGACCACTGAGCAGACAATTGGTAAGGTGAGCCGGGAACAGCATATACAGAAAAATTCATTGGTGGAGAAAGATCTGTAATTTAATAGGGAACAAATTAAATCAATTTCATGATATTTTAATAAAGCAGCGGTTAAATGAAAACGTTTCTTAAAGTTGCATTTTATTTGAATTTCTGTTGTGATTTGTTGATTGTGCATTCAGGAACAAAATTAGTAAGTAATTTGGCTAGTATCTGGCCTAGTTGTAATTGACACTTTCACTTTTTCAACTTGTGCATTTAACGTCTGGCAAAGCTGCAATGGACAGTATCTTCACTCTGTTCACACTCAATGTAGTACCTGCAGCCGAAATCAAAATTGACATTGTGCAAAGGATGAAATGTTATATAAACGTGTCAGATAGCTGGGAAGGTAGGATTTTGTGTTCATAAGGGATGAGCAGCATTCCATCATCAGTTATATGTACATTTTAACTGTATGAACCATTTACATAATGTTCATTGAAGCTATTTTAATGATAAGAGGAAGCATGGGATAAACCAGGGTTACATGTTAATAGCAACAGGGGACAGTAAAATCTGATGCATGGAAATTCAATACCATTTACAACACATAGTGTAAACATGTTGTGATTTGTTACTGTTTGAATGAGGACATGGCGTACAGCATGTATGTATCAATGTTAGGGTGTAACTCATATTAATGTTAGCCTGTGCCAAAAAATGGCAGACTAATTCTGATCATTAACTGCACTACAGCATTCATATCGGGTCTTGACGAGAGGCCATGTTAAAATGTTCCTGAAAACAAATTTAACTTTATCAACTCATAAATAAAAGGATTTAGAAAGGGTTCATGCTAGTTCTTCTGAGATTTTCTTATTACTCACCAGGTTCAATAGTTCTTGCAGTAGCTATGTTTGAGTTGTTCCCTGCTCCAACAGATGTGTTAGCAGTCACGTAGCAGTCATAGTTGGTGTATGGGTTAAGCCCAAAGATTGTAGCAGCCAGTGTTGTCCCATTAACCACAGATCTTACAGTGGCCACATTTGGTCCAATCATCTGTTTAGAATATGCCTGACTGGCAGAGGTGTTACAGTACACAGTGTATGCAGTGATGGTGCCTTTCTTAGATATGGGTGGAGACCACAGAGCAGAAAGTTGGTAAGGTGAGCCAGGAACAGATGACACAAAGAAATTTAATGGTGATGATGGTGCTGTAAATGAAAGGGGACAAATGAAAATCCATTAAACAATTTAAAGATATTAGCATTACAGACCAACATTTAGCATGATTGCATCATATTAGTCTGTAATCATAAAAAAATCTTTGATGCATGATTGCACCTCTTCCTTGCTTCACAGTGACAACAAGTAGCCCTGATCAACACCAATTTTAATCATTTTTTGCTCCTTGTGATAAAAGGAGTGAGTGCAAATAAATAGATGACAATTTTATAAAGTGAATGGTAATGCAATGATATGGGCAGACCATAAGAAGAACAATGAAATGTACCTAAATTATGTACTGCATGGGGTTTAAACATATTTTAGGAATGGTCACTTTCTAAATGAATACATATTTTAAAACAACATATGGGTATGGATCTATGCACATTAATGTTGGTCTGTGACACTGAATAGCAGATTTAAGCTGATAGCTTTTATTAATCCTGCCTTTGACCTTATTTTAATGTGTTATAGAAATGTATATCAATCATACCAACACTATGACTTGATAAACAAAGATAGTACATAAATGATTCCAGGTAGTCTCAGATGAGAAAATTTATTACTGCTAACCTGATTCCCCAGTCCTTGCAGTAGCTATATTTGAGCTGTTCCCTGCTCCAATTGATGTGTTAGCAGTCACATAGCAGTCATAGTTGGTGTATGGGTTGAGCCCAACAATCTTAGCAGTCACTGTTGACCCATTTACCACAGATCTAAAAGTGGGCAAATTTGGTCCAATCATCTGTTCAGGATATGCCTGACTGGCAGAGGTGTTACAGTACACAGTGTATGCAGTGATGATGCCATTCTTTGGTATGGGTGGAGACCACTGAGCAGACAGTTGGTAAGGTGATCCAGGAACAGTGGACAAAGAAAAATCCAAGGGTGATGTTGGAACTGGAAATGCAAGGGGGCAAATCAAAATCAAAACTGTTATAGTAAAAATGAAATTCTTTTGTGGCATGTTTATTTCCTTAGATATATGTATATAATTTATATATATATGGGACGGTGTCCAGCAGAATCACCCTTCTGGCTAGTTTTTCAAGTTTTCAAATTTTTTGATTTTCCTTGAACACCCATGAGCTTCTGTCAAATGGTCCTTACGCATCCTAAATCGGACTATCCATCACAAAGTTATTAGGCACTGAATTTATAATTAGCCATACATTTCAATGCGAGCGTTACTTTTCTTTTGCTTGTTCTGGAAATTTTGATAAAGTACCATAAGGGTGATTTAGCTGGACACTGTCCCATATGGTACGGTGTCCAGCAAAATCACCCTTCTGGAGTTTTAATTTTATCACTATAAAAATTGTACGTTACGCAAAGCAACATATCTTCACAACGGTTTTATATTTTCTTTTCAAATTTCGTTCACTTGTTCACACATCAGTTCTCTCTGTGCAAACCGATTTTGGTGCTCTAGATATTTTCCATGCCATGGTTACAAAGGTCTCTAACCCAATGGGTTAAGATTCCACATTTCTCCAGATACGAGTGACGATAACATGTCAAATTTGGAGTGTACATAGAAGGGTCCTGTAGCTACTGATTTCTGCAGATCGTTAAGTTTTTTCTTATCCGTTACGGAGATATGGATTTTCAAAGTAATTCGACATTTCGCGCCACTCACCCTATTCCAATATGCCATTATGTAATGGTCACGCCCTTTAAATTTGAAGTTAGGTATTAAATGAACTCCGCTTTGATCGTTCTACGTGGTGTATAAGCGATCGTACCTCGTACGCTATGTTTCAACATAAAACAGTATCGTACGTTCACATGTATCGCTTATGATGGATGCTGTGAATATCCATGGTAGTTTATATTGTGCACCCTTTTTCTATATCTGCTCAGTTTGTGGCATGTACATGTAAGCATGCACGTACCATGCCTTCTAATCATGGGGCCACCTTCTCCACCCTCTACACCCTCTACACTAGTCTGGGGACCAGATGACTTGCTTGCGACAGTCAGTTATCTGGTACACAAACTGCAGTACTTACCTTTACTTAGTATGGCATATCTCTCTAGACCATTCATATTCACTGCCTTTCTTTCTATCTTACCTCCTCCTCCTGCTCCTCATCTCCCTCCACCTCTTCCTATCTTCCTTCATCCACCCATCCTCCTCCCCTCTCTTCCTCTCCTCCTCCCCTCCTCCTCCTCCCTCCTCCTCCTCCTCCTCCCCTCCTCTTCCTCCTACTTTTACTCCCTCTCATTTTCCCTCCTACCTTCCTTCCTATTACACCTAACACCCCTCCTACTCCTTTCTTTTGATTGCATCCACACCTCACCCTCCTCCTCATCCTCCTACTTCTACCTTCCTACCTGTTGCATCCTCCCCTCCTCCTTTCATTTTTCCCGTTGCATCCACCCCCACCTTCTACTCCCCCTCCTCTTCCCCCTCCTCCTCTTCCTATCTTCCTTCATCCACCCATCCTCTTCCTCCCCTCCTCTCCCCTCCTCCTCCCTCCTCCTCCTCTTACTCCCTCTCATTTCCCCTCCTACCTTCCTTCCTATTACACCTACCCCTCCCCCCTCCTTTCGTTTGATTGCATGCAAACCTCCCCTCCTCCTCCTCATCCTCCATCTATCTTCCTACCTGTTGCATCCTTCCCTCCTCCCCCTCCTCCTTCCATTCTTCTTCCCCTTGCATCCACTCCCCACCTTCTCTTCCTCTTCCTATTGTCTGTCATCCACCCATCCTCCTCCTCCCCTCCTCCTCTCCTCCTCCTCTCCTTCCCTCCACCTCCCTCCCCCTCCTCCTCCTATCTTCATCCACCCATCCTCCTCCCCTCCTCCTCCTCTCCGTCTCCCCTCCTCCTCCCTCCACCTCCTCTCCTCCTCCCTCCTCCTCCCCTCCACCTCCCTCCCCTCCCCTTCTTCCTCCTTCGCCCCACCTCCTCCCCTCCTCCTCCCTCCTCCTCCCCTCCTCCCTCCTCCTTTCCTCCTCCTCCCCTCCTCCTCCCTCCTCCTCCCCTCCTCCCTCCTCCTTTCCTCCTCCTCCCCTCCTCCTCCCTCCTCCTCCCCTCCTCCCTCCTCCTTTCCTCCTCCTCCCCTCCTCCTCCCTCCTCCTCCCCTCCTCCTCCCCTCCTCCTCCCCTCCTCCTCCCCTCCCTACTTCTACCTTACCACCAGTTGCATCCTCCCCCCCTCCTTCCATTCTTTCCGTTGCATCCACCCCCTACCTTCTCCTTCCCCTCCTCTACCTCCTTCCCTCTTCTCCCTCCTCCTCCTATCTTCCTTTATCCACCCATCCTCCTCCTCTCCTCCTCCTCCTCCCCTCTTCCTCTCTTCCTCCTCTCCTCCTCCTCCTCCTCTTACTCCCTCTCATTTTACCTCCTACCTCCTTCTTCTCCTCCTATCTTCCTTCATCTACACACCCTCCTCCTCCCCTCTCCCTCCTCCTCTTACTCCCTCTCATTTCCCTCCTACCTTCCTTCCTATTACACCTACCCCTCCCCCTCCTCCTTTCTTTTGATTTCATCTACACCTCCCCTCCACCTCCTTCTCATCCTCCTATGTCTTCTCCTCGTCTTCCTCTACCTCCTTTTCCTCCTCTCCCTCCTCTTCCTATCTTCCTGCATCCACCCATCCTCCTCCTCCCCTCCTCCTCCTCCCCTCCACCTCCTCCTATCTTCCTTCATCCACCCATCCTCCTTCCCTCCTCCTCCTCTTACTCCCTCTCATTTCCCTCCTACCTTCCTTCCTATTACACCTACCCCTTCCCCTCCTCCCCTCCCCTCTGCCTCTCCTCCTCCTCCCCTCTGCCTCTCCTCCTCCTCTCCTCCTCCACCCCTCCTCCTCCCTCCTCCTCCCCTCCTCCTCCCTCCTCCTCCCCTCCTCCTCCCTCCTCCTCCCCTCCTCATCCCTCCTCCTCTCCTCCTCCTCCCTCCTCGATCCCCCTCCTCCTCATCCTCCTACTTCTACCTTCCTACCTGTTGCATCCTTCCCTCCTCCTCCTCCTCCTCCTCCTCCTTACATCCACCCCACCTTCTCCTCCCCCTCCTCTACCTCCTTCTCCTCCTCTTCCTATCTTCCTTCATCCACCCATCCTCCTCCTCCCTCCCTCTCCCCTCCTCCTCCTTCCCTCCTTCTCCTCCCTCCTCCCCTCCTCCTCTTACTCCCTCTCATTTTCCCTTCTACCACCTACCCCTCCCCCTCCTCCTTTGTTTTGATTGCATCCACACCTCCCCCCCCTCCTCCTCATCCTCCTACTTCTACCTTCCTACCTGTTGCATCCTTCCCTCCTCCTCCTCCTCCTCCTCCTTCCCGTTACATCCACCCCACCTTCTCCTCCCCCTCCTCTACCTCCTTCTCCTCCTCTTCCTCCTCTTCCTATCTTCCTTCATCCACCCATCCTCCTCCTCCCTCCCTCCCCCCTCCTCCTCCTTCTCCTCCCTCCTCCCCTCCTCCTCTTACTCCCTCTCATTTTCCCTTCTACCACCTACCCCTCCCCCTCCTCCTTTCTTTTGATTGCATCCACACCTCTTCTTCCTCATCCTCCTACTTTTACCTTCCTACCTGTTGCATCCTCCCTCTCCTCCCCCTCCTTCTCCTTCCATTCTTCCCGTTGCATCCACCCCCACCTTCTCCTCATCCTCTACCTCCTTCTCCTCCCCCTCCTCCGCCTCCTCCTCCTCTTTGTACCTTCCTTTCCATTGCATAAATAAATGATAAGAGACATGTGTCGGAAGATGCAATTCCTTATTTATCCAGCTTTAAAACTATTGGTATTGTAAGTCAATGTGTTGTAAATTTGCAAGCACCCGGAATCATTTTGGCACTTCAGCATATATAATATAACCTCTCATGGGTTATTTTACAACTAAAAAGGTGATGATGCAACAACCTAGTAGGCACTGCCAACAATTAGTCAGGGACATCAGATGTCCCCCCCCCCCCCCTCCTTACTTATAGTGTACTTTGTTTTTGGAAAGACCTTAGAGCTATGGCATGCACGCATGTAGTTCAAAACTACTTGTTCTAACTTCCATGTAGAGCATGTACAAGCATGGACCCATTCTACCATGCTTGCTTGTCTATGTAAACCACTGGCCACCCACAATCTGTACTGACAATGGATAATAATATTCATAAAAGGCTTATACCAACATACATTCCCTTGTGTAGAGCTCTAGAGTTCAGACAGGCTCTGTATTATAATAGCCTTTTCTAGTTGCATGTAGTTTGCACATCCCAAAAAATACATTCCGCTGACTCCTAGGTGAAAACATATATATCGAGATGAACACTTCCTTTGAAACAAAGTGGTTAATATAAAATACCCTCCCTACCCAAGAAGGTGGAAGGGAAGGAGGAGACAGAGGAGGAGGAGGTAGAGGAGAGGGGAGGAGGTAGAGGAGGGGGAGAAGGTAGAGGAGGGGAGCAGGAAGTAGAGGAGGGGGAGAAGGAGGAGGTAGAGGACGAGGGAGGTGGGGAGGTAGAGGATAGGGAGGTAGAAGATGGGGAGGTAGAGGATGGGGAGGAGGAACACGAGGAGGTAAAGGAGGGAGAGGGGTGGGTGCAACTGGAAGAATGGAAGAAGGAAGAGGCGGTGGAGGGGAGGATGCAACGGGTAAGAAGGTAGAAGTAGGAGGATGAGGAGGAGGGGGAGGTGTGGATGAAATCAAAAGAAAGGAGGAGGGGAAGGGGTAGGTGTAATAGGAAGGAAGGTAGGAGGGAAATGAGAGGGAGTAAGAGGAGGAGGAGGGGAGTAGAGGAGGAGGGGAGGAGGATGGGTGGATGAAGGAAAATAGGAGGAGGAGGGGGAGGGGAGGAGGAGGAGAGGAGGAGGAGGATGGGTGGATGCAGGAAGATAGGAAGAGGAGGGAGAGGAGGAAAAGGAGGTAGAGAAAGAGGAGGAGAAGGTGGGGGTGGATGCAACGGGAAGAATGGAAGGAGGAGGAGGGGAGGATGCAATAGGTAGGAAGGTAGACATAGGAGGAGGAGGAGGGGAGGTGTAGATGAAATCAAAAGAAAGGAGGAGGGGAAGGGGTAGGTGTAATAGGAGGAAGGTAGGAGGGAAATGAGAGGGAGTAAGAGGAGGAGGGAGAGGGGGGAGGAGGGTGTGTAGATGAAGGAAGATAGGAAGAGGAGAAGGAGGTAGGAGGTAAAATGAGAGAGAGTAAGAGGAGGAGGAGGAGGAGAGGAGGAAAAGAGGAAGAGGGGAGGAGGAGGGGAGAAGGATGGGTGGATAAGAGGAGGAGGGGAGGAGAAAGAGAGGAGGAGGAGGATGGGTGGATGAAGGAAGATAGGAAGAGGAGGAGGGAGAAGAGGGAAGGAGGTAGAGGAGGGGAAGGAGAAGGTAGGGGGTGGATGCAACGGAAAGAATGGAAGGAGGAGGGGAGGATGCAACCGGTGGGAAGGTAGAAGTAGGGGAGGGGAGGAGGAGGGGAGGAGGAGGAGAGAAGGAGGAGAGGTGGAAAGGAGGGGGAGGGTGGAGGAGGGAGGAGGGGAGGAGGAGGGAGGAGGGGAGGAGGAGGGAGGAGGGGAGGAGGAGGGAGGAGGGGAGGAGGAGGGAGGAGGGGAGGAGGAGGGAGGAGGGGAGGAGGAGGGAGGAGGGGAGGAGGAGGGAGGAGGGGAGGAGGAGGGAGGAGGTGGGGCAGAGGAGGGAGGAGGGGAAGAGGAGGGAGGTGGAGGGGAGGAGGGAGGAGGAGAGGAGGTGGAGGGAGGAGGAGGGGAGACGGAGAGGAGGAGGAGGGGAGGAGGATGGGTGGATGAAGATAGGAGGAGGGGGAGGGAGGTGGTAGGAAGGAGAGGAGGAGGAGAGGAGGAGGGGAGGAGGATGGGTGGATGAAGATAGGAGGAGGAGGGGGAGGGAGGGAGGTGGAGGGAAGGAGAGGAGGAGGAGAGGAGGAGGGGAGGAGGAGGATGGGTGGATGACAGACGATAGGAAGAGGAGGAGAAGGAGGTAGAGGAGAGGGAAGAGAAGGTGGGGAGTGGATGCAACGGGAAGAAGAATGGAAGGAGGAGGGGGAGGAGGGAAGGATGCAACGGGTAGGAAGATAGAAGTAGGAGGATGAGGAGGAGGAGGGGAGGTTTGCATGCAATCAAACGAAAGGAGGGGGGAGGGGTAGGTGTAATAGGAAGGAAGGTAGGAGGGAAAATGAGAGGGAGTAAGAGGAGGAGGAGGGAGGAGGAGGAGGGGAGAGGAGGGGAGGAAGAGGATGGGTGGATGAAGGAAGATAGGAAGAGGAGGAGGGGGAAGAGGAGGGGGAGTAGAAGGTGGGGGTGGATGCAACGGGAAAAATGAAAGGAGGAGGGGAGGATGCAACAGGTAGGAAGGTAGAAGTAGGAGGATGAGGAGGAGGGTGAGGTGTGGATGCAATCAAAAGAAAGGAGTAGGAGGGGTGTTAGGTGTAATAGGAAGGAAGGTAGGAGGGAAAATGAGAGGGAGTAAAAGTAGGAGGAAGAGGAGGGGAGGAGGAGGAGGAGGAGGAGGGAGGAGGAGGAGGGGAGGAGGAGAGGAAGAGAGGGGAGGAGGATGGGTGGATGAAGGAAGATAGGAAGAGGTGGAGGGAGATGAGGAGCAGGAGGAGGAGGTAAGATAGAAAGAAAGGCAGTGAATATGAATGGTCTAGAGAGATATGCCATACTAAGTAAAGGTAAGTACTGCAGTTTGTGTACCAGATAACTGACTGTCGCAAGCAAGTCATCTGGTCCCCAGACTAGTGTAGAGGGTGTAGAGGGTGGAGAAGGTGGCCCCATGATTAGAAGGCATGGTACGTGCATGCTTACATGTACATGCCACAAACTGAGCAGATATAGAAAAAGGGTGCACAATATAAACTACCATGGATATTCACAGCATCCATCATAAGCGATACATGTGAACGTACGATACTGTTTTATGTTGAAACATAGCGTACGAGGTACGATCGCTTATACACCACGTAGAACGATCAAAGCGGAGTTCATTTAATACCTAACTTCAAATTTAAAGGGCGTGACCATTACATAATGGCATATTGGAATAGGGTGAGTGGCGCGAAATGTCGAATTACTTTGAAAATCCATATCTCCGTAACGGATAAGAAAAAACTTAACGATCTGCAGAAATCAGTAGCTACAGGACCCTTCTATGTACACTCCAATTTTGACATGTTATCGTCACTTGTATCTGGAGAAATGTGGAATCTTAACCCATTGGGTTAGAGACCTTTGTAACCATGGCATGGAAAATATCTAGAGCACCAAAATCGGTTTGCACAGAGAGAACTGATGTGTGAACAAGTGAACGAAATTTGAAAAGAAAATATAAAACCGTTGTGAAGATATGTTGCTTTGCGTAACGTACAATTTTTATAGTGATAAAATTAAAACTCCAGAAGGGTGATTTTGCTGGACACCGTCCCATATAATTATATATGGGACGGTGTCCAGCAAAATCACCCTTCTGGAGTTTTAATTTTATCACTATAAAAATTGTACGTTACGCAAAGCAACATATCTTCACAACGGTTTTATATTTTCTTTTCAAATTTCTGATTTTGCTGGACACCGTCCCATATAATTATATAATTATATATATATATGGGACAGTGTCCAGCAGAATCACCCTTCTGGCTAGTTTTTCAAGTTTTCAAATTTTTTGATTTTCCCTGAACACCCATGAGCTTCTGTCAAATGGTCCTTACGCATCCTAAATTGGTCTATCTATCACAACGTTATTAGGCACTGAATTTATAATTAGCCATACATTTCAATGCGAGCGTTACTTTTCTTTTGCTTGTCCTGGAATTTTTGATAAAGTACCATAAGGGTGATTTTGCTGGACACTGTCCCATATATATATATGGGAAAGTTTCCGAGAAAAGGGACCTAGCGTATATTATAATAAAGCATAATAAAAATGCACCACGTTTGAAATACTATAACTTCCGAACGGTTAACGCTATCGTCTTCCTATTTTCAGCACTTCATACTACACCATTTTTCTATGTTAAAATACATTTTGGGATCTTGAACATGCTCCAAGCCAGTGTCGCGATGTTCGGTACCCCTTGGGGTTCAAACTCCCCATATATTTCGGCAGGAAATCTCAATTCATTTCAAAATTGGTTTATACGTAGAGGGATCCTGTGCCTATCGATTTGTCCTGTTCGTTAATTTTTACTTTACCCGTTACAAAGATATTGCTTTGCAAAGTAGGTACATATTTCCCGCTCGATTCGCGCCATTCTATGGCCAGAGACAGCATGAATATTCAACTCTTCCTGTTGATAACCTATTACCACGCCTACAAGACCCTATTGCGTGATGGCGTTGCACATCGATCGTTGATTTGCTGTACAGCATACGGTAAGATTGAACGTTCTTCGATGTAGGCACACATCCAGATAAGGCAGCATGGCGCCTATAACACGGGTGGAAACGAGCCGACTCGTTAATTTGGTTGCAACGGTTACTAAGGCCGGTACGATAACCACGATATTCAGGTCGAGGACGAGGACAGCGTGCATGGTTGAGAGCGGTGATGCTGATGACGATGGTAATTTGGCAATTTGGATGGTTATGATTGACGACAACGATGTTGACAATAAATTTGATGACGGCGAGTCCAAGGTGAAAGTGATGGTGGTGATGAAGGTGTTAATTGCAATGGAAGTAATGATGATGATGATGATGATGATGATGGTAGTGGTGGTGGTGGCTCAGGTGTGCGTTAAAACTAGAAAAACCTGTCCAGCTGAATGTCTACCTCACTAGAGAAGGTTACTGCAAAACAGCTGCTCAATGAAGTACGGTGATATGCTCACATTATAGAGATTGGCCAAGAAAACCAGAATGGTGCTGAGACAAGGGCAATCAGATGGCACCATCAAGGTTTGTGTGTGTATGGCGCATCACCCTTCTGTAGTCAGGGGAAAAAGGTAGTGTATTATACGCTTTACTATTTGCCTTTCATGTAGTTTTAACTCACACATAGGTCCTCATCTTGGTTTACACGTCCTTGTGAACTTTTGCACACACTTGCATTGTTACTAGTACACCAATGTATGGCGTATTCTTGTACAAACACACACACACATGCATATTCATATCTTCACCCATATACACAAGCATTTAACTGCTTGTATGTGATCTGTACCCCATGCACTACTCTAGACAGCCATGCAGTGAACACTACTATAAGACAGCTGTGGAGTGGACACTACTGTAGATAGCTGTGGAGTGGACACTACAGTAGACAGCTGTGGAGTGGACACTACTGTAGATAGCTGTGGAGTGGACATTACTGTAGACAGCTGTGGAGTGGACACTACCGTAGACAGCTGTGGAGTGGACACTACTGTAGACAGCTGTAGAGTGGACACTATTGTAGACAGCTGTGGAGTGGACACTACTGTAGACAGCTGTGGAGTGGACACTACTGTAGACAGCTGTAGAGTGGACACTATTGTAGACAGCTGTGGAGTGAACACTACTGTAGACAGCTGTGGAGTGGACACTACTGTAGACAGCTGCAGAGTGGACAGTACTGTAGACAGCTGTAGAGTGGACACTACTGTAGACAGCTGTGGAGTGGACACTACTGTAGACAGCTGCAGAGTGGACACTACTGTAGATAGCTGTAGAGTGGACACTACTATATAGACAGCTGTGGAGTGGACTCTACTGTAGACAGCTGTGGAGTGGACACTACTCTATAGACAGCTGTGGAGTGGACACTAATGTAGACAGCTGTGGAGTAGACACTACTGTAGACAGCTGTGGAGTGGACACTACTGTAGACAGCTGTAGAGTGGACACTACTACATAGACAGCTGTGGAGTGGACACTACTGTATACAGCTGTGGAGTGAACACTACTATATCGACAGCTGTGGAGTGGACACTACTGTAGACAGCTGTGGAGTGGACACTACTGTCGACAGCTGTGAAGTGGACACTACTGTAGACAGCTGTGGAGTGGACACTACTGTAGACAGCTGTGGAGTGGACACTACTGTAGACAGCTGTGAAGTGGACACTACTGTAGACAGCTGTGGAGTGGACACTACTGTAGACAGCTGTGGAGTGGACACTACTGTAGACAGCTGTAAAGTGGACACTACTACATAGACAGCTGTGGAGTGGACACTACTGTAGACAGCTGTAGAGTGAACGCTACTTTATCGACAGCTGTGGAGTGGACACTACTGTAGACAGCTGTGGAGTGGACACTACTGTAGATAGCTGTAGAGTGGACACTACTATATAGACAGCTGTGGAGTGGACACTACTGTAGACAGCTGTAGAGTGGACACTACTATATAGACAGCTGTGGAGTGGACACTATACTGTAGACAGCTATGGACTGGACACTAATGTAGACAGCTGTGGAGTGGACACTACTGTAGACAGCTGTAGAGTGAGCACTACTATATTGACAGCTGTGGAGTGGACACTACTGTAGACAGCTGTGGAGTGGACACTACTGTAGACAGCTGTGGAGTGGACACTACTGTAGACAGCTGTAAAGTGGACACTACTACATAGACAGCTGTGGAGTGGACACTACTGTAGACAGCTGTAGAGTGAACGCTACTATATCGACAGCTGTGGAGTGGACACTACTGTAGACAGCTGTGGAGTGGACACTACTGTAGATAGCTGTAGAGTGGACACTACTATATAGACAGCTGTGGAGTGGACACTACTGTAGACAGCTGTGGAGTGGACACTACTCTATAGATAGCTGTGGAGTGGACACTATTGTAGACAGCTGTGGAGTGGACACTACTGTAGATAGCTGTAGAGTGGACACTACTATATAGACAGCTGTGGAGTGGACACTACTCTATAGACAGCTATGGAGTGGACACTAATGTAGACAGCTGTGGAGTAGACACTACTGTAGACAGCTGTAGAGTGAGCACTACTATATTGACAGCTGTGGAGTGGACACTACTGTAGACAGCTATGGAGTGGACACTAATGTAGACAGCTGTGGAGTGGAAACTACTGTAGACAGCTGTAGAGTGAGCACTACTATATTGACAGCTGTGGAGTGGACACTACTGTAGACAGCTGTGGAGTGGACACTAATGTAGACAGCTGTGGAGTGGACACTACTGTAGACAGCTGTACAGTGGACACTACTACATAGACAGCTGTGGAGTGGAGACTACTGTAGACAGCTGTAGAGTGAACACTACATATAGACAGCTGTAGAGTGAACGCTACTATGTCGACAGCTGTGGAGTGGACACTACTGTAGACAGCTGTGGATTGGGCACTACTACATAGACAGCTGTAGAGTGAACACTACTATATAGACAGCTGTAGAGTGAACGCTACTATATCGACAGCTGTGGAGTGGACACTACTGTAGACAGCTGTGGAGTGGACACTACTGTCGACAGCTGTGAAGTGGACACTACTGTAGACAGCTGTGGAGTGGACACTACTGTAGACAGCTGTGGAGTGGACACTACTGTAGACAGCTGTGGAGTGGACACTACTGTAGACAGCTGTGGAGTGGACACTACTGTAGACAGCTGTGGAGTGGACACTAGTGTAGACAGCTGTAAAGTGGACACTACTACATAGACAGCTGTGGAGTGGACACTACTGTAGACAGCTTTAGAGTGAACGCTACTATATCGACAGCTGTGGAGTGGACACTACTGTAGACAGCTGTGGAGTGGACACTACTGTAGACAGCTGTGGAGTGGACACTACTGTAGACAGCTGTGGAGTGGACACTACTGTAGACAGCTGTAAAGTGGACACTACTACATAGACAGCTGTGGAGTGGACACTACTGTAGACAGCTGTAGAGTGAACGCTACTATATTGACAGCTGTGGAGTGGACACTACTGTAGACAGCTGTAGAGTGGACACTACTGTCGACAGCTGTGAAGTGGACACTACTGTAGACAGCTGTGGAGTGGACACTACTGTAGACAGCTGTGGAGTGGACACTACTGTAGACAGCTGTGGAGTGGACACTACTGTAGACAGCTGTAAAGTGGACACTACTACATAGACAGCTGTGGAGTGGACACTACTGTTGACAGCTGTAGAGTGAACGCTACTATATTGACAGCTGTGGAGTGGACACTACTGTAGACAGCTGTAGAGTGGACACTACTACATAGACAGCTGTGGAGTGGACACTACTGTAGACAGCTGTGGAGTGAACACTACTATATCGACAGCTGTGGAGTGGACACTACTGTAGACAGCCATGCAGTGGACACTACTGTAGACAGCTGTGGAGTGGACACTAGTGTAGAAAGCTGTGAAGTGGACACTACTGTAGACAGCTGTGGAGTGGACACTACTGTAGACAGCTGTGGAGTGGACACTACTGTAGACAGCTGTGGAGTGGACACTACTGTAGACAGCTGTGAAGTGGACACTACTGTAGACAGCTGTAGAGTAGACACTACTGTAGACAGCTGTGAAGTGGACGCTACTGTAGTCTGTAGACAGCTGTAGAGTGGACACTACCGTAGACAGCTGTCGAATGGAAACTACTGCCGACAGCTGTTTTTAAGTGTACCCTGACTTGCAGACAGCTATCGGTACCCCATAACGGAGTGCTATGGAGTATACCATATGGCAGATTATGGAGTCATAGCCAAAAGAACCTGCAGCAAACAGCAGTGAAGTCGACACAAACTACATTACTGCAGACATCTAAGCTATGAGTCCCCACATACAAAAGTAGACAGCTGTAGAGTACTCCATGACTGTTGGCTATAAGGTCTACGCCATGCCTGTAGCGTTGTCAACCCTATGCTGTGTCCATGCCATCATAGTGGTCTGTGGTTACTCCTTAGCTGACTGCAAAAGCATCCACTCCACAGCTGAATACCACAGCTGTTTGGCGTGGGTCCACTTTAGTATGGCAAGTGTACCGTGCAGTAGACATATGCAGAGTAGACTCTGTGGCAGATACATGTAGCTGTCCTGGAGCAGGCAGACAGCTTTGGAGTATGCACTACAGTCAACAACTGTGGAGTGGTCAGTGGAGCAGACAGCCACGAAGGAGACCTTACTGCAGGCTGTGGAGTGATTTACTATAACAGACAACTCTAATGTCAGATGAGCTAAATGCAGCAGACAGTTGTGAAAGGGACCCAACCCAGAACGTGTTATATATGCTAGTAGCTATTTCTTGCAGATTACCTGAACACCTTTTTGAACGTTATCAACTGTAATTCCTGCTGTACATGCTTGTTCGTATCATATGTGTAAAGTACATACCTCTGGAGGTTTCTGGGCGCCTTGCATTCTGAGAACATTTCCTACCTATATAAACCTTACCACGGGCCCTGACCAACCCAAATCAGTAAGAGATAGGGCTAGTAATGGTAATCACAATTCAAGCGTTTATACTTCAAGTAATGAATATTGTTACTGGCTATCATTAGGTTTAGAAGGTCAGGCACTAGGAAGGTCAGAAACAGCTCAGGTTGCATTGACTTGACTCAACAGGCATAGGATACTAGTAAGGTTAAACAAAGGTGTTCAAGTGATCTTTAAGAAATAGCTACTCGTGATCATTTCTCTGCTTGAACCCATTCCTCAAGATCACCTCAAAACCATTGGAAAACCCTTACCACCGTACCACCTTCCTAAGATTGTTGTGCGAAGTATACAACTGCAGTTCCTGTACCTGTACAAGTATGTACAGCAATCCAATTTTATCTGGTCAGCCTTCGACCTTACCAATCAGTATAGAGAGCTAGTAATGATATTCATTGCTTAAAACGCACCAGTTTGAGTTGTAAATATCATTACTAGCCCTATCTCTGACTGATTTGGGTTGGTCAGGGCCCGTGGTAAAGTTTACATACGTAGGAAATGTTTTCAGGATGCAAGGCCCAGGCACGTTAATAAACCTCCAGAGGTATGTATTTAAAAATGTAATAGAACAAGCATGTACAGCAGGAATAATAGTGTCCACTCCACAGCTGTCTACAGTAGCGTCCACTCCACAGCTGTCTACAGTAGTGTCCACGTCACAGCTGTCTACAGTAGTGTCCACTCCACAGCTGTCTACAGTAGTGTCCACTCCACAGCTGTCTACAGTAGTGTCCACTTCACAGCTGTCTACAGTAGTGTCCACTCCTCAGCTGTCTACAGTAGTGTCCACTCCACAGCTGTCTACAGTAGTGTCCACTCTACAGCTGTCTATATAGTAGTGTCCACTCTACAGCAGTAGTGTCCACTCTACAGCTGTGAACAGTAGTGTCCACTCCACAGCTGTCAACAGTAGTGTCCACTCCACAGCTGTCTACAGTAGTGTCCACTCCACAGCTGTCTACAGCAGTGTCCACTCCACAGCTGTCTATATAGTAGTGTCCACTCCACAGCTGTCTACAGTAGTGTTCACTCCACAGCTGTCAACAGTAGTGTCCACTCCACAGCTATCTACAGTAGTGTCCACTCCACAGCTGTCTTATAGTAGTGTCCACTGCATGGCTGTCTAGAGTAGTGGGGTACAGATCACATACAAGCAGTTAAATCGAACAAAATGGTTGTGTATATGGGTGAAGATATGTATGTGCATGTATGTGTGTGTTTGTACAAGAATACGCCATACAATGGTGTACTAGTAACAATGCAAGTGTGTGCAAAAGTTCACAAGGACGTGTAAACCAAGATGAGGACCTATGTGTGAGTTAAAACTACATGAAAGGCAAATAGTAAAGCGTATAATACACTACCTTTTTCCCCTGACTACAGAAGGGTGATGCGCCATACACACACAAACCTTGATGGTGCCATCTGATTGCCCTTGTCTCAGCACCATTCTGGTTTTCTTGGCCAATCTCTATAATGTGAGCATATCACCGTACTTCATTGAGCAGCTGTTTTGCAGTAACCTTCTCTAGTGAGGTAGACATTCAGCTGGACGGGTTTTTAACGCACACCTGAGCCACCACCACCACTACCATCATCATCATCATCATCATCATCATCATCATCATCATCATCATCATCATCATCATCATTACTTCCATTGCAATTAACACCTTCATCACCACCATCACTTTCACCTTGGACTCGCCGTCATCAAATTTATTGTCAACATCGTTGTCGTCAATCATAACCATCCAAATTGCCAAATTACCATCGTCATCAGCATCACCGCTCTCAACCATGCACGCTGTCCTCGTCCTCGACCTGAATATCGTGGTTATCGTACCGGCCTAACCGTTGCAACCAAATTAACGAGTCGGCTCGTCTCCACTCGTGTTATACGGCGCCATGCTGCCTTATCTGGATGTGTGCCTACATCGAAGAACGTTGACAATCTTACCGTATGCTGTACAGCAAATCAACGATCGATGTGCAACGCCATCACGCAATAGGGTCTTGTAGGCGTGGTAATAGGTTATCAACAGGAAGAGTTGAATATTCATGCTGTCTCTGGCCATAGAATGGCGCGAATCGAGCGGGAAATATGTACCTACTTTGCAAAGCAATATCTTTGTAACGGGTAAAGTAAAAATTAACGAACAGGACAAATCGATAGGCACAGGATCCCTCTACGTATAAACCAATTTTGAAATGAATTGAGATTTCCTGCCGAAATATATGGGGAGTTTGAACCCCAAGGGGTACCGAATATCGCGACACTGGCATGGAGCATGTTCAAGATCCCAAAATGTATTTTGCCATAGAGAAATGGTGTAGTATGAAGTGCTGAAAATAGGAAGACGATAGCGTTAACTGTTCGGAAGTTATAGCATTTCAAACGTAATGCATTTTTATTATGCTTTATTATAATATACGCTAGGTCCCTTTTCTCGGAAACTTTCCCATATATATATCGGAAGTCTCGCTAGAGACTTCCATATAGGTTTTGACCCCGACTATGAATTTAATTAAAATCCCGCGACCCTACCGTAGCTTCGCTCCCGACGATCGGATCGTCTAACTTGTTGCGGCAATCGATCTAGAAGTCAAAACTGAGAAGTTTCGTGTTTGTTTCACGTCGCAGAACCGCGTGGTTGTCGAGAACGAAAAATACTGCTGTCCTCGTTCCCCTTCAAAAAATAAATAATGGGCGGGTCGTCTCCTGCTTCTGCTTCGTCTTGGGAACTCATAACTCGGGACAGGAACACTTTTAAGCAATGAAAATTGCACCAATAGCTTTAGAATTTGCTAGAGGACTCGCCATAGTCGATGTTAGCTTTGATACACAAAAGCCTAAAAGCCTATACGGTCTTATCAAGTCTAATTAAGCAAAAGTACCTAGAAAATTTTCACAATACGTCTGGATTGATTTTAATCGGTTAAATGAAAGTGGGGAAACCTGCGATGCAACAGTGATTTGGGTGTTAAAAAAATTAAGGAAACAAGTAAATAAAAACATTCTCTCTGAGAAAGTTGGTGGGATATAGGTTTTGCAGGCAAATAGTATACTGGTGTAAAAAGCAAGGAAACAAGTTTATCAGAAGGGAAAACGTAATTGTCCTATAGTTAGCACAGAAACAGCATATGCCTTAGTCGAAGTGTGCTAAATATAGGACTATTACATTTTCCCTTCTGATAAAACTTGTTTCCTTGCTTTTTACACCAGTATACTCTTTGCCTGCAAAACCTATATCCCACCAACTTTCTCAGAGAGAATGTTTATATTTACTGGTATATAAATATGGGGTCGAGGCAGCGAAAAGGGACCTAGCGCATATTTTGTCTTATTTCGTATTCAAAGAGACACCTATGTCCTCTACAACTTCTTTCTTACGCACTGGAAATTAGCCTGTCCACCATAGAGTTACAGGGTCCGAATTTTTTAAACACGCGTACATTTTTATTGCACGCGTGGACTTTGATGCTCCTTCCTTGAAATTTTTATAATATGCGCTAGGTCCTTTTTCGCTGCCTCGATCTAGATTTTTATTGTATTCTCAATGGGGCAAAAGGATGAAAACATTAGCACATGCAGGTTAGCTGTAAGCATTGCCAACTTCAAGTTTTCAGCATGCATATTGCAACCAACCCACACAAAATTTACATGCAGATCCTGCAGCCAAAAAGAAAAACAATTTCAATTTCAAAATTACATTGTGCAAGGGGGGGGGGGGGGGGGGGGGGGGGGATTTGAACAACAAAATCCCCTAATTGTAGGATGTATGCATACGTTCTCCCTCTTATTCTGTTAACAATATGAGTTATAATAACCTTGCATATAGGATGGGAATGGCTGTCCTAGCTTTATACAAACCTCCCTCTGACACTGCCCAGGGGCGGCTCGGAACAGTGGACTTTCACACCTCGGAACAGTGGATTTTTGACATCATTCATTGTTGTTTTAGGTTCCCAGATATGATTGCAAAAGTAATCGTGCATGATTGGGGATTGCGGGATGGGAAAAGATTAATATAGCGCCTACATTGCACAATGTCACAAGCCATTTGCTCCAAATACTAAACAAATAAAACTTCAAAGTTTTATTAGGACCATAAAACCAGGCTGCCCGGAATGCAGTGTAGGCTATACACAAAATGGGCCTTAACTAAACATGCCTCGCGTGATTGTTTTGCCGCGCACACCGTCATAGGTAAGATCAACCGGCGCATGTTGATCGATGTAGGCGCGTGATATGCATGCAATGAAGGAACATGTGCGTTCAGCTTGTAGATATGAAGCTTGTAGATTTTAAGAGCGTCATGATTAAAGAACGTCAATAGCATGTGACAAATTGCACAATGTTACGCAATGCTGACGCTATCGTAATCTTTCCCATCCCGCAACGCCTAAACCATGTTTACGTTAGCGATTCCTAAAATAACAATGGTGCCAAAAGTCCACTGTTCCCGAGGTGTGAAAGTCCACTGTTCCGAGCCGCCCCTGTACTCATTTCTCCGTGGCAATAAATCTCTTTGCCAATGATTGATGTAAATAGTTTAGGCATGCAGAAAATGGAAGACAGAGACTATAAATTTTGGCTCACTTGAGTGGAAGGAAGCCTAAATACGATACTTTACGGTACTTGTAATTTCCATGCAGGTAGTTTTCGGTGGGAATTCATTATTGCTCACCTGATTCAGCAGTCCTTGCTGTAGCTATATTTGAGTAGTTCCCTTCACCAACTGATGTGCTAGCTGTCACATAGCAGTCATAGTTGGTGTATGGGTTGAGTCCAGTGATTGTAGCAGTCAGTATTGCCCCACTCACCGCAGAGCTGACAATGGTCACATTTGGGCCAATCATCTGTTCAGGATATGTCTGACTGGCAGAGGTCTTACAGTACACAGTGTATGCAGTGATGATGCCATTTTTTGTTATGGGTAGTTTCCACTGAGCAGACAGTTCGTAGGGCGAGCCAGTAGCAACAGTTAACACAGAAAATTGCAACGGTGATGATGGAACTGTAAATGATATTATAAGTGATAAATTAAAATCCAAATCAGTCAAAATTTGTAATTAATAAGTAACTGTAACACTGCCATCATTGTTACCACCATTGCAACCACACTCATTTACTCAGCAATAATTGTGTCAACATCCATCCGGTCATATATCCTGTTACAGTATGGCCTCATTATAAGCATCATCATCATCACCATCTTTGTTTTCAATCAAACCTTATCTAGAGGCATCGCAGAAAAACCAATACACATCTCTCTCACAACAATAAAACAAAGTTAAAATGAAAGGTATCAACTTAGAAATTCTTTCAAACATGTTACATTGAGAAGGATTTGTTTTGACTTAATAACAGTTGCATGAGGTTGTGAGGATCATGTGCTATTTTGAGCCTCATCCATAGGTGTATAGCTCAACCCCCATTGCTGAGGACTGGTTGCAAAGACATTCAAAGGGATTTATTACATGCTTACTATTTATTTTCAGCTTGCCTTAGACAATAGCTAATGTAATATGATTGGTTTGTTCCAGGTATCTAAACACAATAGAAGTGCCAATAGGGATTTTAAGTGCCAGATGGGGGGATTATTTGAGCACTTAGAGCACTGAGACCATCTTCTGGCACTTAGAATCCCCTCCTCCGCACACCCCCCCCCCCCCACTTTTTTTTCATTTAGAATCCCTCCTTTTTACATTCAGTTCCATGAATTAGTATGTAATATTGATAAGCATACACTACAAGAAATATCAATGCAAGTTCTAACTCAGTCCCCTTAAATATGTCGAGCATTTCCTAGTAAAAAATTGCAAATACAAAGTTTTACATATGAAAATGCTAAAGTCGACATTGAAATTGTAAGTTCAAGGTACATAATTCTGCATAGTATTAACTTGTATTGGCAAATGGAGCATAGCCTGGTACATACTATATATATATACAAATGGAAATAAACATTTGCAAGTACAAGATTGCAGTGTCAGGACTATATGGAAGATTAAGCATTGCCCTGGTCATAGCCAATGCTAGGGCTTTATTGGCTAGTTAAAAGGTCGTCTTCATTTTAATAATGGCATTTTGTGTCTAGGTATAGGTTGGTAGTATGATGTGTTCGATTATTCTCTAATGATTATTAAAATAACAATAATGTAAAAATGTATCCTCATCCCTAACTTGGAGTTGGGCAAGTCTGCAGATATTGATCTTTGTGTCACATCCCCGCTTAATTCTGAAACCCTTCAAGTAGCGTGTGTGATGCCAGGATCAGGGAAGCAAATGATGCAAAATGTGGAGAGTTAGGTTGGGGTTGCATCCCTCTGGTGGTAGAGTCTTTTGGATGATGGGGACCAGAAGCTCAGCATAGTCTCTCTAGACTTGCAGGAAGACTGGCCACTAGACTGGGGCAGCCTAAGTCTATCACAACAAACCAGATAAATGGTAGTCTGAGCTTGACCCTGATCAGAGCAAACTCTAGGGCCATTCTATCTAGAGTTTGTGTTTAACTTTGTTGTGTGTGTTTATGTTATATGTTTATTTTTATAGCTATATTTAAACAGTAATAAATGCACATTTAATTCACAAAAAACACCTTATTTAAATGCATACACAACTAAACTACTAATAGCAAGTTAGGAGGGTGGAAGCTCCCTGGCCAGGATGGCTCTAGCAATGGACCGAACCAGGACCACATTCAACCGGCCATAAATTTCAGCCACAACTACTGCCTTGGGGGAAGACTGGTGAATGGCTAGGAAGGATGCCAGCCTGGAGAAGGTATCATGAGCCTGCTTGCCCCAATTGCCATAAGTCTCCACTGCCAATGGGATGCAGGACCAGCCCAACTCTTGGCACTTGGGTCCATTGGAGTGGAGCTTGCGGGTCTCTGCTGCCAGGGCTGCCGCACCAGCCTGGTGACATGATTCACCCAAGATGACAGAGCAGAGTGGTGAGGTAATGGTCAGGTCTAGTGCCGCAGGTTTGCCTCTGTCCCAGCCAGCAATGAGGATGTCAGCAGGTCTGGTGTGGGCAAGATCTCTGGTAAGGCCATGACCTCTCTCCACACTCACACTTAGGTGGGCACGACGACAAAGGTCAAATACCTCATCTCGTAGACGATTATGGCGTGTGACCACATCCCCCCCATGCCTGCAGGTCACAGCATGGTGACCAAGAGGATCAAGAGCAGTATCGGGGCAGAATGGGCACATGGACCGACCAGAAGTATCTAACCCCAGCCACCACCTAATAGCCATCTGGAACTCATTCGATTCCAGGTGCAAGCCCAAACCAGGGGAAGGGACCACTGATAGCCAAGAGGAAGCATGAGGAGCAGCCACTGACAGGAGGCGAGCTCTGTTAGCTGGAGAGGAGGATTCCAACAAGATGTGGAAATGTTGGGTTTGGATCAATCCTGACAAGACCTTCTGGTGAATGGGAGACTCCAGAGCAGAACTGACTGTAATGGCATTAAAGGGGGACCTGAGTGTTAAACATTGCCACTGCCTGTTTTAGGTGAACATTATCAGCCTTGCCAAAGCCGGAGAATGACAGGGAGGCAATGAACGCTGCAGCAGCATGGTGAGAGAGGGAGCGAAGACCCAGACCCCCAAATTTTAGTCCTAGCTGTGCCTGGCTCCAGGCATCATTGGTAACATTGATGGCGGAGCACATTACAAAGCACTGCTTGACCTCCTCATCAAAGGACCTTAGAGCATCTGTGGCCAGGCTTGGTGGGGTAACCCTTGCTATGTGGACCATCCTGCAGAAGCTACCACACATGCGCAATAAGGAAACTGCTACCTGGAGATCGACTGCAGCAACATCCACTAGACCGGAGAGTAGCTTCCTGGACTCAGCACACCTCCCAGCGATAAACTTAGAACAGTGTAGATAATCCCCAATTGGAGCACCCAGGATGTCCAGATTAGGCAGGAGTGAGCACCTCACCTCCGGTGGGAATGATGTGTTACCCTGTCTGCTGAACATCTCACACTTGGCCAGGTTCACATGTAGGCCCAATGCAGGACCCAACTCCTCAATCACATGTAAGGCACGTAGTACAGCTGGGCGGGTGCCAGCCAAAGCTCCATCATCGAGGTACCAAGCTTGGAGAAGGATTTCAGCACACTCCTCATCTGCGTCCAGGCTAGATACCAACTTCTGGAGGACTAGTGCAAACAGTAAGGGACCTAAAGGGTCACCCTGCTGCACTCCAGACTCAGAGCTGATCTGGCCAAGAGGGTGCCATAGCAGAGGATGGGTCCCATAACACCAAGACACCCAGGGTAGCAACTCAGGGAAAAAAGTAGCACACTCATCAAGGACTGCTTGTCTGGAGACAATATTAAAAGCGTTCCTCATGTCCACCTTAAGTACAACAAAGTCCTCGTCCATCCAGTGCTCTTCAATGCATCCCCTGAGAGCATGGGCCACCCTCTCTGCCCCTGCACGACAGGCCACACCGAGTTGCAGGGGTTGGAAGAACTCAGTAGCCTTGTCCTTCACCAAGGCACACATGCACTTCCCAGTCAGCCTCCTTATTGTCTCCCCCACTGCGATGGGCCTAATGTCTGGTGGGCAGCCCTCCTTGTTTTTGTTCAAGGCAATCAAGCTGCCTCCAGCCAAGAACTTAGACACAGATGTAGGTACCTTTCCAGCTGCCAGGATATTGACCAACTGCCTGAGGGAGGAGCAAATGGATGTGGGAAGTGGGACACTAGCCACATCAAGCAGGTGTTGGACTCGAAGACCAGAAGGACCAGCTGCAGTGTCCTTGGGGAAGGAACGTAGGACAGAAAGGATATTGAAATCTGGCTCGAGGGTGAGAGGGGCAGAGTCAGACGCTGGAGCTACTGGAGTGGGACAGCTGGGATGTTTGGATTTCAACAGATGCCACGTTGTCTCATTATTTGGGGCAATACCGCTGGACTGAAGGACTCTGCAAGCTTTCCCAAACATACCAGATCTGCCTAATGACACAGCTTGGTCAATGACCTTTGTCCGATTGTTGATGGACACACCTCCTGGATGATTACGATTGGCTGACCGACTCTTGGCCAAAGACCAAAGGGCTCCCAGTTTGTCATCTGACCACATGTTGCAGAGAGAATCCACTGGCAGTGGCTTGTCATGTCGTCCCTTGCGTCGAAGTGAAGGCAGAACACATTTAGGAAGCATGAATAGTTTCAGCCATGCCTCCTCTGTGTTCTCCAGGATAACACTTCTCAAAGTAGATGACAATACCCGGGCAAAAGCAGGCCGGGACTTTGATGGGATGAAGCGCAAGGTGGGCTGGTCAAGGAGGCACACGTCATCAAAGGTTGGTAGGCTCATCTCAGCCAGGTTGTGTGGTACATCCCCTAACACACTGTCAAGAACCGGAGCAACCACAGCACTACCAGCACATTTCCTTGGGTGGGAGGACAACCGATTGTTGGAAACCAATTGATGGCATAGGTGGCAGATGGAAAGATCATTCTCCTCCAGCCAAAAGTTAGGCACGTCCCCAGAAAATACACCCTGGACATGGAGAGTCATGTGGGCTTTCCACATGGAAGGAGCAATATGTTCAGGACACCCTTCCACAATACAATGCTTCTTCCGCCGCTTTCTAGATACTCCCGGGATCTGGGAACTCGTGGTTGATTGAGAAAAGTGCGTGGGGGATCTCTGCTGCTCCTCCGGCTGTGAATGAGTGGTGGAGAAATCCTCATGTGATTCATTACGTCGAGGTATCCTGTGACGCGGGTGAGGCAGCTGCTGTGGGTTAGAAATGAATAGCTGCTGTGACAGCTGAGATGAGATGGGCGCCGTCTGGGCGCTCGTAGGCGACTGGGAGGTTGATGGTGATTGAGCTCTAGATGGTGACGAAGCAGTAAGAGGCTCAGGCAAAGCGGCGGCTACCGTCCGGCTAGAAGAAGCAGCGGCCAACTGGGGCATGACGTGGTTGTTGAGCACGGTGTTTCTGCAGCGACCATGTTTCCCAGCGTGACAACTTACACACTGTCGATTCTGCTTCACGCATTCGCACGAGCTGCAGCGAGCGTTTAAACCGTTGCATTTGCAACACGGCATACCATCGAGCTCGCGAACATTGCTATATTATAATTATAATTATACATTATTATAAACGTTTATGCATAATTATAGTAGTATGCAAAGAAATACATCAAGAATGCAATCAAACACCTCTAAGTAATAGACAGGTTTATATTATACATATAAATATAATTATAATTATATATAAAACATGGTCATCATGCGCTGACCTTGGCAATTACTGGTATACCTTGCTCGTTCCATGCTTGCACAATCACTCATGGCATCACAATCCGCATATTACAATGTTATATCAGAATATGTCGCGTGGTCAAATGAATGGCATAGCTGTTTTCTGAATTGGTTAGATATAAAACCTTTGGGATCCACAAGATTTAGAATCCAGTTCAACACTTCAATAGTAGTGCCCTAAGCCTCACTACCCTATGGGACGATACAGAACCTAAGGTTCTCAGAGTTCTGGCAGAAATCCAGGTTTCAATGCCTAACCTGTATTTAGATGTGATGATTCACCCACCTGATTCACTAGTCCTTGCAGTTAGTATACTTGAGGAGTTCCCTGCTCCAGTGGTTGTGTTAGCAGTCACATAGCAATCATAGTTGGTGTATGGGTTGAGTCCAGTGATTGTAGTAGTCAGTGTTGTTCCATTCACCACAAACATGATTGTGGACACATTTGGTCCAATCATCTGTTCAGGATATGCCTGATTTGCAGAGGTGTTACAGTACACAGTGTATGCAGTGATGATGCCATTCTTTGGTATGGGTGGAGACCACAAAGCCAACAATTGGTTAGGTGAACCAGGAACAGTGGACACAGAAAAATTCAATGGTGATGATGGAGCTGCAAATAAAAGGAATAAATTAAAGTTCTTTTGAAGTTAATATTTTTAAATACATTAAGGTGACATTGCTAGACATGTTTTTTTTGTTGTTAGTGATTTCTTCCAATTGTTACTGCATGATTAAACAGGGGGCTTTATAGCATAAGGAATAGCTATGATCCATCACCTACAAAGCTATTTTTAAAAGCTAGCTCATTTCAGTAACAGAAGAATTGCAAGAGTGGACTCTTTATACAAACCTCCGGCCTTCTCAGAAAAGTTACATATAATTTCTTCCCAAACCTACCTTTAATAACTATATTATTGCGTGAGCATGGCAATGCACAATGATGAAGCAGGTGCACTTACAACTAACTGTATGTCTACCATTGTGTTATGATGGTTCGAACTTGATAGCCATCAAAGTGAGAACATGGTGTGCAGAAGCACATGGGTGTGATACTCAAGCACCTTTCAGTGGCTGTACAAAGGAGCTATGTAGGCTCCATCAGAGGAACACTTATTTCTCTAGTGACTTTTAGGGAGTTTTGTTTTAGGCATTTATTGTAAATAATAATAATAATAAATATAGTGCTTGGTTGGGTGGGTGTGCCTTTTGGCAGTAGTGACCTATTGCTGCTGGGATCCTGAAGCACAGGCTTGTCTCACACCTTGCTATCAGAACCCTCTGTCCCAAGGTACAGGCCACGTCTGCTCTCTATGGCAGGTTAAATCTTGTGCTAATCAGAGCCAATGCCGGAGTCCTGCTGTAGCATTCCACGACCAGCCAGTCGTCATAGTAACCGTATGCTAACCAAGCACAAAGTAACTGAAATAATCATTCATGTACTCATATATTCATGTTTACTCTGCTGCACTTTAATTTAATAAAATGTCATGTCAAGGTACAAAGGGATTTAACATGTTTACTAATAATGGACGATTAAATATGTCATAGCTCACCTGATCCACCAGTCCTTGCAGTAGATATAACTGAGCTGTTCCCTGCTCCAACAGATGTGTTAGGAGTCCAGTGATTGTAGCAGTCAGTGTTGTTCCACTCACTACAGATCTGATTGTGGCCACGTTTGGTCCAATCATCTGTTCAGGATATGCCTGACTGGCAGAGGTGTTACAGTACACAGTGTATGCAGTGATGATGCCATTCTTTGGTATGGGTGGAGACCACAGAGCAGACAGTTGGCTAGGTGAACCAGGAACAGTGGACACGGAAAATTGAAATGGAAAATATGGCGCTTTAGAATGTAAAGGAAAGAGGATGAAATGAAAATATAACGAATCGTTTAGTAATGCAAACAAACAGTTAACAAGTAGTAAATAAATGAGATAGGCATCCGCTCAATGGGGCAACCATGACGTAGCAATGAACAGCGATTTTGACATACCCTACTCTCAGGAAAAAGTTAGAAACGTCCCAGCATGGTTTCTCAGGATGTTTTATAACAACAAAAAAAAAAATCCTCCCTGGATTGAATGTCTAGCATGGGAATGGGTGGGAATACATACGATCATGTCCTCAAACAAAAACCGTTGAACATTCAGACAAAACCGTAACCAGGACAAAACCATATGATTCTTACCTGGCCTGTTTTTTTTTAAACCACACTGAAAAACCATGTCTGGACGTAGTCACGTACCCAGACACGTCTGGCGAAAATAGGGATTTCGTAGCACATTGGAATGTATGCGCCAAAAATGCAATTAAGAACCCGTACGGGTAGTTAAATATTTGCTAAGGACCGCGGTCACACGCTTGCGATCACAAGGACGATCCCGTGACTCGGGGGCGGATACCAAAGTGGGGGGGGGGGGGGGGGGGGGGTGTGGAGGGGGGTTACAGGTCTACGAAAAAGGATGGTGTGGAGGGGGGGGGGAGGGGTTTACAGGTCTACGAAAAAGCATGGTGTGTACGGGGGTGGGGGGGGGGGTTACAGGTCTACGAAAAAGCATGCTGTGGAGGGGGGTTACAGGTCTACGAAAAAGCA
>OY811976.1:7670995-7779344 GCA_963681505.1 Eunapius fragilis | reverse complement strand
GGCCAGCAACACTAATCTAATGTAATTCCTACATGTAGTGTGGTCCATCGTTAACGCTTTACCAGGGGCGGATTTAGGGGTGAATAGGGTATACCCCCCCCCCCCCCCCCCCCTGCGAATCCTATGTTATTAAAATTCACGACTTTCTTACGCTATGCATGTACATGTAACGATGGACCACACACAGGTAGGAATTAGTAATTTACATTAGATCTGTGTTGCTGCGCAATTATGCGGTGTTTTGTGACTTAAAAAGTGCGAATGCTGGTGGGAACCCCCTCTTTCATATAAGGTACCCCCCCCCCCTCCCCTCCTTCGCTAAGCAGCCCCGCTTTTCGTAACGCAGGTCTCAACCCCCCCCCCCCCCCCCCTCCCCCTTTTTTTTTGGAAAATCCTGTATCCGCCCCTGGGCTTATCACCCCCCCCCCCCCCCCCCCCCCTCCGCCCCGAAACCATGCATCCGCCCCTGCACAACCAACACTACCGCTTTATGTGGAGCATGATATCATTCTGAGCTAAGAACCCAAAGTGCACACTGATACTGTATTTAGTTACATGTAAATCATGCAACGGTGATAAGTAATGGGGATAAATAATATACTGAAGGAATTCCAACTATTGAGACAAGTGTAACATTCTCTATGTGAAAGTTGGGGTACATTGGATTGGGAGTGCAAAAAGGCTTCTGGCTGAAAAGGAAAAATGAAATAGACCCATAGTTATATCTCCTTTTCATCCAATAGCCTTATTACCTTGCTTAATATGCCAGAATTTTTTAAAACGAACATTTAGAGCATACTACCAACATGTGAATATTCATTATTACTAACTTGATTCACGAGTCCTTTCAGTATCTATGTTGGAGTACATCCCTTCTCCAACAGATGTGTTAGCTGTCACATAGCACTCATAGTTGGTGTATGGGTTGAGTCCTGTAATTATAGCAGCCAGTGTTGTCCCATTCACTACAGATCTAGCAGTGGGCACATTTTGTCCAATCATCTGTTCAGGATATGCCTGACTGGCAGAGGTGTTACAGTACACAGTGTATGCAGTGATGATGCCGTTCTTAGGTATGGGTGGAGTCCACAGAGCAGACAGTTGGTTAGGTGAACCAGGAACAGTGGACATAGAATAATTTACTGGTGATGATGGAACTGTAAGTGAAATGAGACAAATTGTAACCAATTTCCAGTTAGTATAGGAGAATGCAATTTCGTTAGTTTCCTTCCAGTTGATTAATATTAAATTGTTCACAATACAGGAAGTGTAGCTCCTCCTCTTGCTGAACACAAAGTGAGTGTATGAATGAGTCAGAAAGGCATGAGCATAACCTCTAATTAAATTTAGTAAATAACATGCAGAGAAGACCATAGCGGTCAGCCAACACCTTGGACTTAGAGTGGGCAAACAGCTGTGTTTTTCCCTATGTGTCTATTTGGCATTTATCAGATTTGGATCTTTTGTGGTCCATTAGAATATTAAGGCAATTATCAAGATGTAAATTTGAGCATTTGAGCTATAGAACTATTGAAGGGCATGACTGGATTCTACATATTGTGGATCCTGAAGGTTTTAATATCTAACCAATTCAGAAAATAACACAAATTAGCTAGCAATGCCATAAATTTAACTGAAGCTACATTAACTGATATACCATTGTAATATGCGGATTGTGATCTTGTGAGTGGTTTCATTATCTCACCATGCGCTACCTTGGCGATTGCTGGTTAACCTTGTTCATTCTATGCTATTCGCAACCACTCGTATCATCACAATTTGCATATTTATCAGTAAATGTAGCTTCGGTTAAATTTATGGCATTGCTAATGTGTGCTATTTCATGAATTGGTTATAACCTTTGGGATCCATGAGATTTAGAATCGAGTTCAACACTTCAATAGTAGCGCCCTCAGCCCTTGGGGTTCTGGCAGAACGCTAGGGTTCAATGCCTAACATGATGATTCACCTACATGATTCACTAGTCCTTGCAGTTAGTATGTTTGAGGAGTTCCCTGCTCCAGCAGTTGTGTTAGCAGTCACATAGCAGTCATAGTTGGTGTATGGAATGAGTCCTGAGATAATAGCAGACAGTGTTGTCCCACTCACCACAAACCTGCTTGTGGACACATTTGATCCATCCTTCTGTTCAGGATATGCCTGACTGACAGAGGTGTTACAGTACACAGTGTATGCAGTGATGATGCCATTCTTTGGTATGGGTGGAGACCACAGAGCAGACAGTTGGTTAGGTGAGCCAGGAACAGTGGTCACAGAAACATTGAATGGTGATGATGGAGCTGTAGATAAAATGGAATAAATTACAGTTAATATTTAAATTTAAAAACACTAAGCTGAAATTGCTAGACTTGTTTTTTTTGTTATTGTTGGTGATTTCTTCCAATTGTTAATGCACAATTAAACAGGGGGCTTAATTGCATAAGGGATCGAAATGATTCATTATCTTAAAAAAAGCTCATTTCAGTAACAGAAGAATTGGATTCTTTATACACACCTCTGGCCTTCTCTCAAAAATGTTACATATAATTTTTTCCCAAACCTACCTAATAATTCAATTGGTTGGCCTTGGGTGCAGTACTATCTTATTGCGTGAACGCGGCAATGCACAATGATGAAGCAGGTGCACTTAAAACTAACTGTATGTACTAATGCCTGCCATTGTGTTCCTTTAATGCACAAATCACCTGTCATTCTAAATGCTAAAGACAGGGACATGGCTTGTAGTAAATGGGAAACACTTTTATGATGTAAGACATGATAGTTAACGACAAGTAAATGGTAATACCAGAGGATCGAGATTGATATGTGCCTGAGTGGATGGTTCGAACTTGATAGCCATCAAAGTGAGAACATGGTGTGTAGAAGCACATGGGTGTGATACTCCAGCACCTTTCAGTGGCTGTACAAAGGAGCTATGTAGCCTCCATCAGAGGTATACTTATTTAATCGTCCATTATTAGTAAACATGTTGAATTCCTTTGTACCTTGACATACACCCAACCCCCCTCTCCAAGCTTAGAGCACTTACATGATTATCATTTTTATTATTGTTATCATTAACAATAGACCCCTAAAACAAAACTCCCTAAAAGTCACTAAAAGAAATATGTCATAGCTCACCTGATCCACCAGTCCTTGCAGTAAATATAACTGAGCTGTTCCCTGCTCCAACAGATGTGTTAGCAGTCACATAGCAGTCATAGTTGGTGTATGGGTTGAGTCCAGTAATTGTAGCCGTCAGTGTTGTTCCACTCACTAAAGATCTGATTGTGGCCAAATTTGGTCCAATAATTTGTTCAGGATATGCCTGACTGGCAGAGGTGTTACAGTACACAGTGTATGCAGTGATGATGCCATTCTTTGGTATGGGTGGAGACCACAGAGCAGACAGTTGGTTAGGTGAGCCAGGAACAGTGGTCACAGAAAATTGAAACGGAAAATATGGAGCTTTAGAATGTCAATGAAAAGAGGATAAAGTGAAATGATTAGTATTACAAACAAATAGTTAGCCAATAGTGAATAAATGTCATAGGTGTCCGCTCAATGGGGCAAGGTGGGGCACTTGCCCACCCTCAACTAATTAATATTTATCAACGTTATGTTTTAATTATGCCACTGTATGAGTTTTTTCGTGCATAAATATATATAGGGCATCGAAAGCTTCCGTGTTTTGCATGGGGTGGGGGGGGGGGGGGGGGCACACTTCCCCTGGTAGGATCCTTATCTTACTTGCATGCCCCCCCCCCCCCCTACCCCCGGGAATAAATGAGTGTCCACCTATGTAAATGTAGTTCTGTATTTTATTAAAAAACAATACATTTAGTGTATGGTAATTGTAGTAGCCAGTGTTGTCCCATTCACTACAGATCTAGCAGTGGGCACATTTGGTCCAATCATCTGTTCAGGATATGCCTGACTGGCAGAGGTGTTACAGTACACAGTGTATGCAGTGATGATGCCATTCTTTGGTATGGGTGGTTGGTATGGTAAACCAGAAACGCCTGCTTCAAATTCATTACTCTACACAACATTATAGAACCTTTAGCCATAGTCAAAACCAGTGATATCTAACCAATCTATCATGGTCCATGTGCACAAAAGTACTTCCCCTGTTCTATTGTTATACCAAACATTTTGTAACAAACTGAGCTTGCAACAATCGTTCCGTACATGTTTAGAGCGTTGTTTCTTGTCAATAAGAATTTTGTAGCAATCTGGATTGTACTGGATATGTCTTGCACGTCCTTTATTCTATGCCTTCAAACCATGACGTATACGTAGCAATGAACTGTCACGGAAAAAACTGTCCGCGGAGTAAAGTGTCCGCCCAGACCATTTACTCCGGAGTAAGTTGTCCTAGGACACTTTACTCACGGAGCAACCTGTCCCTCTAGGACAAGTTACTTCGGAGTAAGCTGTCCCGATCTGGAGTAAACTGTCCCTACCCCAACTCTCTTCCCGCGGACATGATGTCTAGGACAGCTTACTCCGGAATAATATGTCCTAGGACAATTTACTCCGTATAGTAATATGTCCTAGGACAGTTTGCGGATTGATGCATGTGCCCTGAGTTAATTCAACTGACATATCAGCAAACTCTCGTTCCTCGTTTTCATCTGTCCTCGCTTGAGTTTCGTCCATTTACATCAGCAATAATGTATTAGGAAGTCACATACAACCTCTGAAAGCCAGCTGGCAGCTACCCTCCTTATCGGTAGTGATTAACAGCTTAAACCCCGTGGCTACGCACTAGTTTGAATTGCAATTTACACGATATATATGACGGACCACTTACTCCGTTGGGGGGCAATTTACTCCGGAGTAAAATGTCCGGTATAGGATAATTTACTTCGAGGAACACTTTCCTCCGTGACAAAACAACGATTTTGACATACCGCAGTAGTACTCTCATGAAAAAGTAAATGGCCAGGCATGGTTACTTGCACAAGATCTCTTGCCCAAAGTGCCAAGATCTTGGCCAAGATATGATGGCCATCTGGCAAGGTCTTGGCCTCTTGGCAAGAATCATGAATCTTGCCCAAGAACATTTTCTGGGCATGCAAGACAAAACCATATGGTTTTTACGCTATTACCATCCTGGATTCATATTTCCAGGATGCTTCTTACGCTATTCCCACCTAGATGTTCAATTCCTGGGTGTTTTTTTTTTTTTAAACCACCCTTCTGGACGTATCTAATTAATATTTTCCTGTATGTGACTGCTGGTTAGTATAGTTGTGGGCACTGGCTAGATATGTTTGAACGTTTCATGCACTAATTTCACCAAGGAACTGAGCTATGGACAATGCGATGGGGTGCTTGATCAAAACAGCAGCATATCGCACGGCATTGAAAGCGCGTTACCAAGGAATCCAATTAGAATGTGTCCGTATCAATAAATCGACACAACCAACACTACCACCGCTCTATGTTGAGCATGATATTTTGATCAGGGTATAGGAGGTTAAGAACCCAAACTGTATACCTGATACTGTATTTAGTTACATGTACATCATGCAATGGGGATAAATAATGGGGATAAATAACATTCCAACTATTGAGAAAAGTATAAACATTCTCTATGAGAGAGTTGGTAGTACATTGGATTGGGAGGCAACAGGAGTGTAACAAGTAAAGAAAAAGGCTTCTGGTTGGAAATAAACAATTGAATAACCCATGCTTTAAAATAGTTTTTTTTTTTTACTTTTCAGCCAATAGCCTTATTACCTTGCTTAATGCGCCACCATTGCCTTCCAATCCTAGAATATTTTATACAAACATTCAGAGAATACTAGTAATTTCCATCATGTGATTATTTATTATTACTCACTTGATTCACGAGTCCTTTCAGTATCTATGTTGGAGTACATCCCTTCTCCAACAGATGTGTTAGCAGTCACATAGCAGTCATAGTTGGTGTATGGGTTGAGTCCTGTAATTATAGCAGCCAGTGTTGTCCCATTCACTACAGATCTAGCAGTGGGCACATTTTGTCCAATCATCTGTTCAGGATATGCCTGACTGGCAGAGGTGTTACAGTACACAGTGTATGCAGTGATGATGCCATTCTTTGGTATGGGTGGAGTCCACAGAGCAGACAGTTGGTTAGGTGAGCCAGGAACAGTGGACATAGAATAATTTACTGGTGATGATGGAACTGTAAGTGAAATGAGACAAATTGTAGCCAATTTCCAGTTAGTACAGGAGAATGAAATTTCATTACTTTCCATCCAGTTGATTAGTATTGCATTTTTGATATAAAATTCACAGTACAGGCAATAATGCTCCTCCACTTGCTGAACACAAAGTGAGTGTATGAATGAGTCAGAAAGGCATGAGCATAACCTCTAATAATAGTGCATAGCATGCAGAGAAGAACATAGCTGTCAGCCAACACTTTGGACTTGGAACGGCAAACATCCTATATGTCTATTTGGCATTTATCAAATTTGGATCTTTGTGGCATAGGTCCATTAGAATACTAATGCAATTATCACGATGTAAATTTGAGCATTTTCTCTTTGTAACGGAAAGGTTGCACTTGAAATATCAGAATTTCATTCTATTTCTGTGAAATCAACCTGGGAGTGTCCAGTTTTTAAAAAGTTTCTATGAGAAAACCGAGATATCAATTCTCCATCACCGCAGCTAACACTGGTTTTCTTTGCAAGCTTTCAAATTATTATATATTCACAGATATATAACTAGATCCTCTAGAACTTTTTTTTCTTACATACTACAAATTGGTATATCCATTATGGAGTTAATTTCATTTTCAATAGCATGCATTAACTTCGATGCTCCTATAAGGAGAATTTTATAATATTGTGTTAGGTCTTTGTTATGGCTGTATAAATTTGTAGCATCAAATAGATATTAAAACTATGTTATCAAAGGATTATTGGGACTTGATGATATAACTATGAAACCAATTCATGCTTATTTGTTCTTATGAACGTGACTTCAGATGGTTTGTTAAAAGCCCTCAAACATTCCTTATAACCTTAACTAGTCTAGACATTTATTGTGCAGCAGATTGGTTTGAAACACAAACGTTTTTAACCCAAAATACTAAGTTTGGATATTGACCTTACAAATTGTTTGACATATTAATAGGATTGGTCTTTAATTTTAAATGGAAAGTTTGGAAAATAAATTTGGTTTCGCGTAAAACAAATTATTTGCAGTGTGGCAATAGTGGTGCTAACGAGTTCATACTTCATAGTACATTGACAGTCTCTAATGACTACTGCTCACAGTGGATTATCACATCCGGAATTAATGCTCATAAATGAGAGAGCTTATTGAGCCTCTACACTGGAAAAATATCATTGTGCAGTGGACCTTGGATCGACTTACATTTGTCATGTGAATTGTTGTGATTAAGTGCAATACATGTAAGACTGGTAGTTAGTATTTGCACTTATATTAAATTTTGAGTGTGTGTGTGTATGTGTGTGTATGTGTGTGTATACCTGCGTGCTGGAGAGTTGCACAAGACAGAACAGCACAATTGGGTTTACAATTATTGCTCACCTGATTCACCAGTCATTGCAGTAGCCATTTTTGAATAGTTCCCTTCACCAACTGATGTGCTAGCAGTCATGTTGCAAACATATATACTGTATGGTTTGAGTCCAGTGATTGTAGTAGCCAGTGTTGTCCCACTCACTGCAAATCTGACAGGGGTCACATCTGATGTGGTAGTGCAGTACGCTGTGTATGCAGTGATGATGCCATTCTTTGGTATGGGTGGAGACCACAGAGCAGACAGTTGGTTAGGTGAGCCAGGAACGGTAGACACAGAAAAATTAAGTGGTGATGATGGAACTGCAAATTAAAGATCATAAACTCAAAGTCTTAAAAATTTTCACATATAGAATACGCATAACATACTGGATCAGTGTTCAATTATAAAATGAGTTTTAAGCTGTTGTTGTATTCTGTTGGTCTATCCTCTTCTCATACACACCCGTACACCAATTGGTACAAACATGTGGCTACGTTATGGCGAGACTAGTCTTTGCCATCATAAGGGCATCCAGTTTGTGCTTGAGGGGCTCACAGGTGAAATGGATAAGTGGACTTGGGCTCAATAATGGGGCACCACTCTACTCTATCTTAGATTGATCATGCATGTGTTCAGGAAGAGTCATTAGGGCTATATATATTTCAATGCTGTTTTATACACTAATCAAAAATGCAACATTAATTATGAAAGAAAAATTGGTACATTTCCCACGTACATCCTATGCATGAGTGAAATCTTATAGAGGCTGATTTCATTACATGTGACAGTGCATTGAACGTCTTTACAGGACCTACATCGGTGCCCGTGTAAAATGAATGGAGACCGGAGGGGGAAGGGTGGGGGGGATGAATACATAAAATGGATTAGAGTGACGGGTTTAGCAAAGATGATGGGCACGTGCGTGCACACGCGGCAATGAGATTAGAGTTTGTGAAGCAGTCAGTCATATTTGGAAAGACCAGGTCAATTTTGTTTGAATGACATGTAACATAAGCGCATCAAGCAGGTGTTCATTGAAAGGGATGGAGGAGCTAGACACTTGGGGGATTGGGGGGGGGGGGGGGCCGTTGTTAAACCCTACGGGGTTGCTAGATATAGGTCCGCGAAGCGCCAATTGTACCTTGAGGCCCGGGATAGTAACCCCGCTTACCCCCCACCGGACGTCCGGCCCTGATTAGTGGTGTTTTATTAAAGTGTTAGTATAAATGGAGCATACTGTATTCTTGCTAGTATTAAGCACACATGCAAGGTATATATTATCTTCTCAAAAGCTTCGTCACTCCGTTCTATATAATGATTCTGCATATAAATGGTCACACGGCGTTGGATATCTTGCTAGTATTAAGCACACATGCAAGGTATATATTATCTTCTCAAAAGTTTCATCACTCCGTTCTATATAATGATTCTGCATATTAATGGTCACACGGTGTCGGATATCTGGCAGCTAGAGGGAAGGAGCGGCGCACGGCTGCGGCTAGATACATCCATCCCATATGGTGGCAGCGGTGGGATCCATCCCTGACAGTTGTTCAGGGAGACCCATGGATTCAGAATGAGTGTGGTGATGGAACTGATCGAGGCGGACCTAAGAAGGAAGGCTGGTAGCATATCCAAAAGTGGTAGTAGCCGGCTAGAGAGAGAAGGCTATAAATAGCGGTATTCAAAAGTGGAGAACCTGAGGAGGCATGGTGCAGCTGTTCCCGAACGTAGGAAGACCTTCGGTTGCCATCATGCATGGTACGGGCGGAGTGACTGTGTGGAAAGATGTATGTGAACGGCGTCGGGGTGCTGAAGAGGTACGAAGAGGGCGATGGGAATACGCAATCGACAAACGGCGTTGTTTGTCGCAGGAGAAGGATTTAGACTATAAGGAATGTGATAGACTGGAGGGTCTCCGATGATATCGGAAGCAGTAGGCCGGTGTGAGCGTTCGACAAATGATATTTGTCGCAGGAGAAGAAGTGGGAAGTGTCAGAGTTCACTGACCTACCACCCTGACACAGGATGAATCAGGTGCTAAAAGAGACTCTAGAAGGACGTTTATGAGGACCTTTTGCTATATTGGAACCTACACGAGTAGGTTCCATATAGAAGTCCTGCAGTATCCATGAATGTCATTTAAAAAAACGTCACTCGCATCAAGCGGGACAGCCAAGAGTCGGTCACTTCGCTCTTAGTGGCAATCGAGAGTATCAAAAAGGTGCACAGTTCTGCGTTGTATCTGTGTCATAAGACGGTGTACTTTTAGGGAACAAAAATACTCGTCCCCATCGTCCGTACCCTGTCCCGCCTAAATTTCCCCTCCATCGTCATCGTCGTCGTCTTCTTCTTTTCTTCCTTCGGGATTGTTAACTCACGACAAGAACGTTTGTAAAGCACGCCAAGTGTACCAATCGCTTCAGGATGTGTCCGCAGGTTATCTTCAGGTGTCTGAGACAATTCATTGGGCAACTAAAATGGAGAATAGACGCCTAACCGATCGGGCAATTAGCTGAAGCGAGTAGTACCTTATTTGGTGTTGATCTACAAATAGCACATTACATCAGCTATCACAATGTTCATGACGCACCGGTATAAAATAACCAGCGTTATCAAATTCGATCATGTAATCTCAAGGACAATGCTGATTCCATTCGAGCATCTAAAAGTTGAAATTTAGCGTCTCTCTCCGCTTTATAGTAATTCACGCTGTTTGAAATGTGTGTCGCCAAAGTTGCTTACGACAATGTATTGTGATGTATGGTTTATCTGATAATAGCGTGAGACCACCAATGTACTATATGGCTTCGCTTTTACCAATGCTTTTAACCTTTATCACTCAATGGAGGTAGTCTGGGGACTAGTGCTATATTTTAATCAATAAAATTGCAGATTCAAAAATAAATCTGTCATGATCGCGCAAGTTGACGATTTTGCTCCTGGGTCTATAAGTATTAAGAACAAAATACAATACCAAATCCACCAGAAAAATTTGGGAAACAAGTAATAAAGACATTCTCTATACAAGACATTTGGGGTATATAGGAATCAAAGGTGTAAAAAGCAAGTGAACGAGGCTTCTGATTGAAAAGGAAAAATGAAATAGACCTATATTAGCACGCACATTTAAATACGACAACATGCTGCTAATATAGGTCTATTTCATTTTCAATCAGAAGCCTTGTTCCCTTTCTTTTTACACCACCATCACCTTTGATTCCTATATACCACCAACCTTCTCGTATAGAATGTTTTTATTACTTGTATAATGTGTACTATGCACGTATTCCTTGGTCTGGTACGGGTGTTGGATACCTGGCAGTTAGAGGGAAGTAGCGGCGCGCAGGCTGCGGCTGGATGGATCCATCACACACATAACATGATTAACTTAATTACTGCATTATTTAACTGTAATTTACCAGATGGAGATGTTCTTCCAGATCGAATACTGGAAGTAGGTCCTTCACCTAAAGATGTATTGGCTGTCATATAGCAGTCATATTCGGTGAATGCTGTCAGTCCAATTCCAAATGTAATCTTAAATGTTTTCATGTCACAAAGCAGAATTATCTCATTGATTAGTGGCCTTGCTCTGACGGTTGGTTCATTTGACCCAATCAGCTGTTCAGGATATGCCTGCATACCAGAAGTATTACAGTACACTGTGTAAGCAGTGATTATTCCATTTGGGAATTTGGGGGCATAAAAGAATGCCTGAAGTTCACTTGTATTTGAAACCGGTGCCAAGTAGTCCAGTAGCGGTGATGAAGGAGCTGCGAATGATAACGGATTTCAGAATGCAGGAAAATGATAACATAATAGGTCAAGGTTTATTTAAGTAAGCCCTATACCAAGTCGTCAATGGTTATGCTAGTGTCAACTCACTAGATTCGTCAGTCCTTGCACTGGATACACATGACTTGCTTCCTTCTCCATCAGATGATTTAGCAGTCACATAGCAGTCATATTTGATGTATGGGTCAAGTCCAGTGATTGTAGCAGCCAGTGTTGTCCCATTCACTGTAGTTCTGACAATGGGCGTAATTGATGCATTGCTGCAGTACACAGTGTATTCAGTGATATTGCCATTGTTTAGTATGGGTGGAGACCACTGAGCAGACAGTTGGTAAGGTGAGCCAGGAACAGTGGACATGGAAAAATCCAATGGTGATGATGGAACTGTAAATAAAACGGGTCATTAGATTATTGTATATTCTATAGACGAATTATATTAATTACACAGCATGTTTTGCAGGATGCTACTGTTTTCGTTAATGATAACATGTATCGGAACACATGGCATGTTACCGGTGCCGTTTATTGAAGTTATTAACGTGCTCGCAACTTATCTCTTTGTCGCTACAGAACAGTAAGAGTCTGTACTATAAAGAGGGGTAGGAAAGCTATAGTTATAAGTGAGGCTGCACAAATTAGAAATGTGGACATGATTGAGTATATAATATATTTGTCAATATTAACATTCATGACATAACAGGAAATTAACACTTTGAATTATGTGTGAAAATTGCATTGTTAATCTATAAGCTAAACCACACGCTCTTAATTTTTCTTATAAATCCCGCATTGATTTAATAGATGCATGGTTATAAAGGAAGAGATAGCGCGTAATTCGACACGCAGGTCTGCGCAACTGCATTGCGCTGACTTCCGCAGATGAGGAGGGGGAGGAGGGGGGGGGAGGGGGTTATAAAGCGCTCGCGATGCAAAGTCTCACGTGAGCTATATTGGCTTGACATAGCCGTAGATATAGCCCTATGTTGTGACCACACTACACCGCGTGATGCGTAGCCATATGTCGACGTACATTGTTGCTACCCATGCACCTAAATGCATGTACTTAGTAAATGTAAATGAGTCAGTAAATCGTAGCTTCTCACTAATATGCTCATACATACCACTGACACGTGTTGCGCGCGTGCATGCCGCGGAGCACTCTCTAATACGTATATAAATCAGCATAGTACAGCGGTAATATATCAGCTAACGCCCCTCACATTACAGAGGCGTATCCCGGGGTGGGGGCACCGGGGGCCCGTGCCCTTTCGTTCGACTAATTATGTATTCATAGTCGCCCAATATAGCGTTTATAAAATTGCATTTTGAACGTATAGCTTCCCCCCTTCCGCACCCACCCCCTTTCGGTGAACCATCACACATTTCTCACTTATTGCTGCACTTACTTGTGTCGGAATGTGTACTCGAAACACACCACAGCAGAAACAAAACGGAGATGGTAGGCTCCATTAACTTCACACGACATTATCCAACATTAGTGCGGCATGACAACGACGAACGAAAAGAGCGCAGTTGAAAAGAGAAAGAGTATAAAATAAAATATTCGCAGCAAAATTTTAATTAATTGCCCGGTTTATATATAATATTAGGATCGTGGCAGCGAAATGGACTTAGCGCATGTTTTATATTCAAAGAGACATCTATGCCCTCTATACAACTTCTTTCTTACTCGGCACAGGAAAATAGACTGTCCAATGTGTCATGCATCATGGAGTAACAGTTGCAAGCTTGTATTTTTAATTACGCGTATACATTTAATTAAATTGCACGCGTCAACTTCGATGCTCCTCCCTGGAAAAAGACAAGTGAGCTATAGGAGGTTGCATACATTTACAAAACATTACAGATTCAGCTAATTTATAGGAGGAGATTTATACTCTGCGTACTGACACAACTCATGCATGCATGTGTTATTATATACGTATGCCGTAACCACAGATTTGAAGTCCTTCACGTTCACGGCTTCAGTTTACATTGCTGCATGAGGATTTAGTTGTCGCTAATTATTATCCTGGACTAATTGATAAGCAGCATCCCTGTGACGTCTAGCTGGTCTATAACCATGCATGATACTGTAGGCCAACAAGTTATCTTCTCTTTGGGCCGAAGTTATAAATAGAGACGCAACTATTCTCCATTTTAGTTGCCCAATGAATTGTCTCAGTACATGCATGCAGTTTGCGCGGCAGTATTGTATGGTAAATGGACCCGGTTAGAATGTGGGGGGGTATGTTTTATACAAGTTTTCCTCGATTACCGATCTATGCGTACTCGAGAACCAATACAATAACCAGCACTATACCTTGTTGTTCTCACAACGTATGCCAAGCACCCATGCACGAAACGCTTACCTTGGTGACTAAATGGGCGAACGCAATTCAGTACGTCTTCTGCGTCTTCTGTGCTGATTTATATGCACGAGGACTCCACGAAGAATGTTACACTTGCACTGTCTAATTATGATTAACTCGTATATAGAGACCTGCCATTCCAGTGGTAGTTGAAGCGTATCCACGCCTGCATTCATTTAACCGATAATTGTAACTATGCGCTTTGTGATTCGAATGAGGCGCATCAGCATGAAAATTAATTATTTTATTGCAATTGGCACGTCCCCCCCAAAAAACCATGCCCTACGTTAGTGTTGGCGTAGCGTTTGGCTATATATGGCATGCTGTGTGACGTTAAAACACTACATACATTGGTGGCATGATTCAAAGAGACGAATTCGAAGATACACGCTAAATAAACAGCGTTATCAACCATCATAAGGCCCAAAGCATTAGAATACATGTCACTTGACGCTATAATTACTGTGAGGCTGGTTTTCTCAGTGATATCACCACATAAGCGGAGTGTTGCATATTGCAGGTGTGAAAGTCCTTACAACATGGGATTGATGGGTTGTTGTGGTCGGCCGCTAATCCGAGGAATTTCACACCGGCTATTGACGCTATATTTACTGTGAGGCTGGTTTTCTGAGTGATATCAACACATAAGCGGGTGGTGCATATTGCAGGTGTGAAATTCTGGACTGAGTCCTTACAACATGGGATTGATGGGTTGTCGTGGTCGGCAGCTAATCCGAGGATTTTCACACCCGGCTATTCAATGGTCCCATACAAGCATGTCTCTGTCACAAATTCTTCCAGCTATATGATTCAGCTGACTAGTGTACGGTCACTCTTTTGCCCATTAGTCTTTTCAATCACAGGCGGATTAGGATTTACTGCAACCGTAAGTATTCAAGAGACTGGTGTTGCTGACAGCGGACATGCAGGTGCAGCCATACATCAAAACATTATTCTGACTTTGTTGCTAATTGAGCTTCTGATCAGCAGTGCCGGGGTTCCCACAGGCCACACAAGTCCAAGGTTGCCACGGTTACATACATTTCAACGGGCGGTTAACGGTTAACTGCTCAAAGAAATGTAACCGCGGTTAACAGCGGCAACCTTGGCCACAATATCTTGTTGAATAATCCTATGACCATGCAATTGCTGACGGCAAGGTTAACCTTTCCGAAATTTAAAATCTTCTTTATTGAATTCTTTTAAATTGTGTGTGTTACCGTGTTTGTTTTTTCCAGGTGCACAATCACTGCCATATAGCCAAACAGCGGCCGGGTTAATTTTCAGGCCAATTGCAATAAACTATACTCTCTTATGTCAATGCGCCTTACATTCTACGCATAGACCTCGACCGCCTTTAGAACTCACATATATACGCATTCGAAAACACAGACCAATACAATAATCAGCACTAGTGCGTTATTTATGATACAATGATCCATTGAACAATTCAATTGCGTGCATGGATACGCTTCAGTCACTACTGGAATGATAGGTCTCTATATATCTCGTAACGAAAATTGTCCGTGAAGTTGCATATAAATAAATCATATTGCACAAAGGACTGACTGAATTGCAGACACCCATTGAGTGATCTCGACCGAGGTAAGCGTGTGGTTAGCGTGTGGTTAGTCCATTATAGCTATAGAATGTATATATCTTCTATTACGACGTGTGCACTGCAGCTAGTAGGCTGTAAAAATTTATTTGGCTACTCGGTTAGTTTCCTAAGCATTTCGTCGGCGCCCCCGGTATAGTTTTTCCATATTGCATATAGACAAGCCCTTTTTCTGTTTTCACGCCCAAGCCTACACATGCTGACAGAAAAAGAACGCTGAGCGCTAAAACCAAAGGTCATGTATAGTTTATAGTGTAATAAAAAACAAGCAAAAACTGGTAGCCTTATAGTAGAAACGAGACGTCGAACCTTGTATTTATTTGAAAAATTATGGGGCATGCGCAGTTCGGCGAGGCAAAAGCATGATACGTATATTATACATGCCCTAGAATGGTGAATTGCTGCGTCTCTATTTATGCCTTTTAATTAATGGTGTGAATAAATACAAGCATGGCTGACGCAAATATGTGTGTCTCGGCATTAACGAACAGGACAAATTAACATAACCACTACGTATCATAACCAGTTTTGCGGGGCTCAAGCTTCCTGTAGGAAGTAATGAAAGCTTTGAACCCAGAATATAGCGTAGGGTGCGTAGCCGGTTATCAGGTTATTCAGGTTATTCGGATATTCGCAAAAACCTATTCGTTCGAATACCAAATCGGCAAATCGGTTACTGGATTTTTATTCCATATACGTTCTTCCATTCGGAAGTACTTAGGTGTTCGTCTTCGGAATCGACAATTTCAATACCTTTTTTAATGTTATCCTCGGGAATTGCGTATCGCAAAATTAGAGTTCCAATATTCAACTTTCGTTAAATATGAACGAGTCGACCAGACACACTTTTAAAAGCAGACCATTGTACCAGTGGATGATCTATATATGCACTGGCGCAGCAGGGGCGCGCGGTCCTCTCGGGCCTGGTAGGTTTCATCCCTCATGCAGAGGATGCATCGTCCTCGCCCTATACAATATACTTGCATGCAAAGCCGTCGCCGCCATACTGAATAGAAGTGATCCGGTTGTGGGAACTACGATAGTAGTTCCTATATAGGAATTGACCCGGTTCGTGAATATCATTAAAAACGTATAACTCGCGTACCAAGAAACGGATAATTGTTGCTATCGAACCAGAAGGCAAAGACGGTCATTTTAATGTTTTGTTCCAGGCTTCAAACTGTTTGCTTTAAGAGAACAAAAAAACTCGTGTTTTTCCTCGTTCCCAGGCCAATTCTTCTCCATCGTCGTCGTCGATCGTCGTCTTCTAATTCTTCTTCTCGGGTGAGTATAACTTGGGATAGGAATGGTTTTAAAGAGCGCAGATTTATACGAATCAATAAAATTAAAAATAGAGAAAACAAGTAAAGAAAAACATCTAACGAGAAAGTTGGTGGGATATAGGAATTGGAGGCAAAGGTGGTGTAAAAAGGAAGGGAACAAGGTGTTTGGAAAACAAAAATGAGACAAAAATCCTATATTTAGCACTTCTTTTGGTTCTGTTACATTTACATGTGCTAAATACTTGTCTCATTGTTTTCCCGAAACCTTTTTCCCTTCCTTTTTGCCTCCAATTCCTATATCCCACCAACTTTCTCGTTAGAGAATGTTTTTCTTTACTAGTTGAAAGTAAATGCCGTAACATGGAAGTAATAGCGCTATACAACAACAACTACTGCGCGCTCCTGCAAGCCCATCCATTGGGTTCTGTGGCGGAGCCCTAGCCGCTGAGAGATTAGAATGCCAATCAGTAGGTGTACTAGAAAATCGTTATATGCTTGATATAAAATCAGAATGGCTGGCTTCATGTAGGTATCGAATCGCATCAAATCATCGGTCATTAATCTTTATGGTAAAATATGCATAAAAATGCTGAGACGCAAGCGAAAAGTGATCCGGTTAAAACTGTGCAATCGGGCCAGCGGCGAAGGCCCTGCATGACTTGTGTAACACATCGCTTCGTCGAATTTCAAGATCCCCCTACTCTTAGAAGTAGTCCTAAAAGTGCAGCAAAAGGAAAAGTAGTTGTCTGTGCTGTGATACAAAGCGAACATTATCCATGTGTTGTGCTTGCAACTAAATGACAAGTTTCTCAACTACTTCAAGTATAAGCTATATAAATCACCACTCTGTAGGTATATACATTTCTCAACTTTTATTGTGAACATGAGGATGGTTGTAAGTCTATTAGGTTTAATGGATATTGTAGTAGGAGTTTGTTTGGAAAATATTAAATATAATAGTAAACGTTTATTGTCAATAAATTTAAATCTCTATAATTTTGATAATGGTGAACGCAATATTGGGGCTTGATATCTGTTTCTGTTATAGTCATATGCAGGATGAGCAAGTTCTCTAGTTCAAATTTATTACACATTATAACTGAAACCGCTGTAAGAAAACTTAATCTAGGTATTAGGCTGCCAAAACCTATTCGGTAAAATCGATTTTGTTTTTAAAAGTATTCGGAAAAACCGATTTTCATTGTTCAGGGGAGGTTACACACCCCAATATAGCGCCGTTTGAATATTCTCTATAGGCAACAAAAATAAAATGTATTCCGAGACCGATGTATTATATCGTTCGGAAGGTATAGCGATTCAAACGGAGACCATTTAATAACTGTATAGACACAATTTTCTCGATATACATGCCTAGCTGCATCGATCTATGATGCAAAAATGTATCAAAAAAATACTATTCTCAGCTGTATGCATAATCGCTGCACGCTTGTACCAAATTAATATATGGGGCAGTGCAAGAGAAAACTGGGCTTATGTGATTTTTAACATTTCTTCAATTCATTTTGCAGTATCGTTGCGACCTTTAAAGCTCTGTCCTTCAAACTTACTACATATATTACCGGACCATTTTACTACTGTATTTTGTTGTCGAATGTTTTATATTTACTCCCTGGGGGGTCCTCGTGATTAAACAACCAGAACAGTTAGATTTCAATGGATCTCGAAGAAAGAATGCCTTTTCGCGTTCAAATTTGTAGCACATGTACGTCACTGCACCCGCTATTTTTTCCGCCTTTTCGTTTGAGATGTGATGAGCGGTTACAAAAACGCGGCGTTTGAAAGTTGTCGTTCATTTCTCTTCCGATTGCTCCGCCATTGTGCCGTCATTGCTATTTTAACCCCGGAGGTGGACCTGACATTTTGCAAGTTGCTTGTCACGTGAGCATCACTAGGTGACACCGGTCTGCGTCAGTCTCCATCAGTTGCGTAAACGAGTTGGGAGTTTACGGTGGCGCGTGGCGACATTAAAACGTCCAATTGATGGAGCCTACGTGATCCAAAGGCTAAGATAACGTGCACAAGCTCAAACCCTTTTGCAATCACGTATTGTAGTTGAGCTTGTATGGTCGATCATTTCTACGAGGGTGATTCGTTTTTTTAAATTTTTTTCTCGGACACAGGCCACACGTGCTGTCGCTCACGACCAAGTGTATTTGTGACTGAGATATAATCGCTAGACGTCATCCTACTTAAACTCAGCGTTTGTGTTTACTGCAAGGTATACATGAAGACGATTTGGAATGGTACCTTACCCTGGTAGTTTACACCCATGCCAGTTTAAAATCCGGTATTACGGAGACTGTTGCCTGTGAGCAGCAAAGCGATGACCAATCAGTTTACACCACTAGCTGATAGCATAACATACTGATACAATATGCCAGTATTATATGGCCACAATGGTGCTGTTGACAATACTCAGACCCCTAAAATTTATGCCTTCAACACATTGGAAATCTTGTACACACACACTTGTAATTTGTGGTAGTATCCAGGTCAAGATGTTCAGTAGCAGATGCAGTTTAGAGAACGGGGACTGACTGTGGGCAGGTTGCTGACCTCAATCACACAATGCACTATGAATTTATGTAATTTATGCCTCAAAGTCACATCTACCCCATCCCCATATCAACCACTGACAAACACATGAGTACAAGCTTGGCCTGTACAAGTAGCACTGTTGTAGTTTGGCAGCACCAGTGGCTGTTGGATTGGTGTTTTGTATCAAAACACAATTGTATGGACAACTACATAATGCAATTTTAGTCAGAACACTACACCTATTGGCTCATTGTATTCTATCAGCTATGCAACAACATTGTGCACTGAAATTGTTCCCCTGGACAAAATCTGCTAGTAGAATCTGCACATAACCGATTTACAAATCATGTCCCCCGAGGACACAATACACTAGCAGATTCTGTCCCCCTCCAGCAGAAAACACCCCCTCCACACACATACACACTTGTACACACAAATGCACACACATACTCTCATGCACACACACATACACACATGCACACATATGCACACCACACTCACATCCATACATGTACACACTACACAATGAATAACACACCATAGCTTATAAAGCCTCCTAGCCCCTCATGATGAGTCAAAACCATAACACATGCAGTGGGTTTTATAAGGTCAAAACCCACCATTAAGTCCCTCCCACCTCCCCAAGCATGTCTTCCAATGCATTATACTTTTATGTCTATATGCATACACACACATACACACAAATACTCTCACACATGCACACACAAAAACACACACATGCATGCACACACACATATACCGGTATATTCACACACACACACACACACACACACACACACACACACACACACACACACACACACACACACATACACATGCACACACACATACATATACACATATCTCTAGCTACAAACAAGAGACGTAACAAACAAGGCTGAGGAGAGCTCTACAATGACATAAAAATTGTTCAGCAATGCTTAAAGTACCTCATACACACATGCGCACACATACATGTATGTGAAAACACATGCACACACACATGCACACACAACATGTATGTGAAAACACATGCACACACAGAAATAACCATGCATGCACACACAACATGTATGTGAAAACACATGCACACACAGAAATAACCATACATGCACACACATACACACATGCACACGAGTGCATGCATGAACACACATACACACACACACACACACACACACACACACACACACACACACACACACTTGCACACACACACATGCAGACGTGCATGCATGCACATGTACACTATCCAACACCACAGGTTCTTTGATTGAACCTCTAGCCACAGACAAGAGGTCTAACAAACAAGGCTGAGGAGGAGCCCCCACAATGACATAAATAAAAGTATACCTCAATACACACATGCACAGACACAGGCAACACATACAACTGCATCTAATAGGAGCAAGCATACCCGAGTGGTATGAAGTCTGAATGCAAGCAAGCCATATGAAGGGACACACTGCATACTGCTTACCCCAAGAACTGTGATATTTTTGTGTGGGAGTGTGTGCACACAGTTATTTTGTGTGCGACTTGTAGTGAGGGACTACATAGTCAATGTACACATCATACAGACAATTGTGTGTACAAGATTTCCAATGTGTTGAAAGCATAAATTTTGGGGGTCTGAGTATTGTCAAAAGCACCATTGTGGCCATATAATACTGGCATATTGTATGTTATGCCATCAGCTAGTGGTGTAAACTGATTGGTCATCGCTTTGCTGCTCACAGGCAACAGTGTCCGTAATACCAGATTTTAAACTGGCATGGGTGTAAACTACCAGGGTAAGATACCATTCCAAATCGTCTTCATGTATACCTTGCAGTAAACACAAACGCTGAGTTTAAGTAGGATGACGTCTAGCGATTATATCTCAGTCACAAATACACTTGGTCGTAAGCGACAGCACGTGTGGCCTGTGTCCGAGAAAAAAATAAAAAAAAAACGAATCACCCTCGTAGAAATGATCGACCATACAAGCTCAACTACAATACATGATTGCAAAAGGGTTTGAGCTTGTGCACGTTATCTTAGCCTTTGGATCACGTAGGCTCCATCAATTGGACGTTTTAATGTCGCCACGCGCCACCGTAAACTCCCAACTCGTTTACGCAACTGATGGAGACTGACGCAGACCGGTGTAACCTAGTGATGCTCACGTGACAAGCAACTTGCAAAATTTCAGGTCCACCTCCGGATGGCCTGGGCTATCGATTCGAGGGAGGGTGGGGCACTTGATGGGCAGTGTCTCGCAGTCACGGGGTTAAAATAGCAATGACGGAGCAATCGGAAGAGAAATGAACGACAACTTTCAAACGCCGCAGTTTTGTAACCGCTCATCACATCTCAAACGAAAAGGCGGAAAAAATAGCGGGTGCAGTGATGTACATGTGCTGCAAATTTGAACGCGAAAAGGCATTCTTTCATCGAGATCCATTGAAATCTAACTGTTCTGGTTGTTTAATCATGAGGACCCCCCAGGGAGTAAATAAAAAACATTCGACAACTAAATGCTGTAGTAAAATATGGAACGCCAATCATGTCAATAATCGATCGTCCGAAATCGGCTGCTTTCATCAATCGATCATGCAACTGTAGGGTGCTTTCATCAATCGATCATGCAATTGTAGGGTGCTTTCATCAATCGATCACCATAAATCGGCTGCTGCCCATGGATTGAAAAATTCAGTGAACCATCGATTGAATCATCGATCACGTCCATCGATCGATCAGCCCATCGATCCCATCGATCGATCACACCCATCGATCGATCACGTTCATCGATCACGTCCATCGATCACGTCCATCGATCGATCACGTCCATCGATCACGTCCATCGATCACGTCCATCGATCGATCACGTCCATCGATCACGTCCATCGATCACGGCCATCGATCACGGCCATCGATCACGGCCATCGATCACGTCCATCGATCACGGCCATCGATCACGGCCATCGATCACGGCCATCGATCACGGCCATCGATCACGGCCATCGATCACGGCCATCGATCACGGCCATCGATCACGGCCATCGATCACGGCCATCGATCACGGCCATCGATCACGTCCATCGATCACGTCCATCGATCACGGCCATCGATCACGGCCATCGATCACGTCCATCGATCACGGCCATCGATCACGGCCATCGATCACGTCCATCGATCACGGCCATCGATCACGGCCATCGATCACGTCCATCGATCACGGCCATCGATCACGTCCATCGATCACGTCCATCGATCACGTCCAACGATCATTTGCCATATGTGCCAATATTTTATACATCATGAATTCTTAATTTCATGTTTATAGCTTTAATATATCGCGAGATAATAATTACGTGCCGGCATGCAGAAATCTGCTACTGTATGTACAATCAATGCTATTCTTTTTTTTTTCTCCCAGCTTTCTTCAAGTAAAGGTGGGGAGGTAGATTATGGAACGCCAATCATGTCAATAATCGATCGTCCGAAATCGGCTGCTTTCATCAATCGATCATGCAACTATAGGGTGCTTTCATCAATCGATCATGCAATTGTAGGGTGCTTTCATCAATCGATCACCATAAATCGGCTGCTGCCCATGGATTGAAAAATTCAGTGAACCATCGATTGAATCATCGATCACGTCCATCGATCGATCAGCCCATCGATCCCATCGATCGATCACACCCATCGATCGATCACGTTCATCGATCACGTCCATCGATCACGTCCATCGATCGATCACGTCCATCGATCACGTCCATCGATCACGTCCATCGATCGATCACGTCCATCGATCACGTCCATCGATCGATCACGTCCATCGATCACGGCCATCGATCACGGCCATCGATCACGGCCATCGATCACGGCCATCGATCACGGCCATCGATCACGGCCATCGATCACGGCCATCGATCACGGCCATCGATCTCGGCCATCGATCACGGCCATCGATCACGTCCATCGATCACGTCCATCGATCACGGCCATCGATCACGGCCATCGATCACGGCCATCGATCACGGCCATCGATCACGTCCATCGATCACGTCCATCGATCACGGCCATCGATCACGGCCATCGATCACGTCCATCGATCACGGCCATCGATCACGTCCATCGATCACGGCCATCGATCACGTCCATCGATCACGTCCAACGATCATTTGCCATATGTGCCAATATTTTATACATCATGAATTCTTAATTTCATGTTTATAGCTTTAATATATCGCGAGATAATAATTACGTGCCGGCAGAAATCTGCTACTGTACGTACAATCAATGCTATTCTTTTTTTTTTCTCCCAGCTTTCTTCAAGTAAAGGTGGGGAGGTAGATAAGGCGGGAAGAATTCTCTCTTACTGACGCCGACCGGAACTTCAGAAAATGAATGACACTCTATGTACTCAGCGCAAGAATTTTAGTTCGCTGCAGCATGCAGTCTTTCAGTGGCAAATTTTGTTATCTTGATTTGCATCCTTTGTGTATTGTGACAAGGCATGCATGCATGAGGATTTGATTAACATTATAATTTTTTTAATAAATAAAGTTCCCAAATCGGTTTGTAGGTAGAAGGATCCTTTAACTATTGATTTGTCCTGTTCGTTAATTTCATCCGTTGCGGAGATACAGCTGTGCAAAGTATGTGCATCCTTCCCGCCATTGTATGGTCGTAGCCGGACATGAATATTCAAACAGCTATTGATAACGTAACCACACCCATGAACGTCACGTACGTGGGTGGGAATGAGCGTAGCGGTGATGTCATACATCCGCACGTGATGGGGCTGTCAAACAGGTTTGAATATTCAGCTGTGCTAAAAGTATAGGGTGGCGGGTGCACTCATCGTACTTTTTATTTTTATTTTTGAAATTGAAATTTATAAATCAACAAAAGATCAAGAAAAAAAAACATCGAATGAATGAAGATTAAATTAAGCATTTACACAGATTCAATGGTATAATGCTCAATACAATCCAAATCCGCCATGATTTAAAAAACCATAGGATACATGCACTTCAAAAGCGTCATATGATTCATGGCAGGTTGGAAGTGTCAGTTCAAGAGCACAAGTCGAGGCCATAGGGTACTTAGTTGTATTATTAAACAATATTGATGGTGTTATGTCAAAACCTCCTTGAGGAATTGATGAAGCTCCAGAAAAGAACTCCAACACTTGTTGCAAAGATGCATCAGCAATACAACTAGCTATAAAAATGAAAAGTGTTTATTGGTTAGCAATATGTGGTATTGCATGGATTTTACCTTCACATTTGTACAGATAATCTAAAAACATCATATATGCCTCCTCTTCCTTCTTTCTACAATTGCTGCCTTCACACGACCATCGCACATTGAACAGGTCCTTTATTGCATCTACATGGAGATTCAATGGCATTTTAGATGAAGTATGGGCAAACAATTATGAGCACACTTTAAAAACAAAATTCATTACAAGCTTCAGCAGTGTAATATGCTCACTTGCTGATAAGGAACTCTGTTTTGTAGCCAGAAACAATGGCTCGAACAATTGTGGGTTGTGCTGTATCTCTCCTCTAGCAGACCGAGTGCTTGTACTCCAGTCATGAGCTGATCGAGCTCCGCTTTACAATGAAGAATTACGTGATGCAGCTTGATACAATTCATTATTCTGTCCTTGTCCTTCAGCTTCCATTTTAATATTAGGCACCCAACTCGCTGGAGTTCATCGCAGTGATCAGAACATATAAGACTGATTGTCGCATCAGAGTCAGCATTGCTTAGCTACGGTTAAAGAAAAGAAAAAATGATTCTGTTAACACATTAATTAAGAACCAATTCACCTTTTCCAGTACTGCCTTAGCTTCCTCATTACCAACTTCCTCATTACCAATAACAATTTCACTCACACTGCAACCACTGATGTACTTGTACAGTGCGGGTGAAAAGAATGCAAAGCTGGACCCACAATGCACAACACCCAACGAGATCAATTGGCCAGTATACATGAACCTCTTTGCGAATGTACAAACCGCAACAAATGTCAATTCCTTTTGACCGCGCATTTCTGGATATGTTGTAATATAATTAATGTCGCGGTTGGCTTTACATCTGGACATAGTTTTTTGCAAACTATTAGAATTAATGCTACGCACAATCACATGATAGTTTATCTGGTGAGGATGGCAGTAGCATTGGCCTCACTAGCTAGACGGAGGCACCGGTAGTAGTTATTATTTTTTATAATAAATTTTGTTAACGCAATAACATATATACTAAACAACAACAAGAAGAATACGTATAATAGCACAAACATAATTAGCATACATATTAATTAATTAATTGAAATTGAAGCTAAAATAAAAAACATAATAAACAGAAAACTGAGGCAATGCTGAAACTCATTTGCGCAGGAATGGAAGCTTAGCTCCATCTTCAATCTCCATCCTTCTCCTCCATTTCACTCTGCAGCCACGAATGTACAAATTTATAGCACGAAGGACAGCATAAAGCAACCTTGCAGTACGCACAGCCTAGCACTTCACTGTTCAACTTGTGCCAAACTCTTTTTTCAGCCAAAGGACGTATAAATGCCTTTGCCTCAATACCCAGTGCCCCATCAGCTGTCACAACAGTGTAAATGATGCATTAATCATTTCAGTAGATTGCGAGTATTTGATTGAGGAAAGAACTGCATCCACATCACGTTGCAAGTAGGAGTGTTGACTAATTTTATTTTAATACTTACAATGATTGGGGCCGGAAGCGTGGTCCTCCATGAACATTATGGGTGCCTGGCTAAACTTATCAGAGCCAATGCTACTGAATTTTGCATACCTCCTTGCAATAAAGGGGGTACTTAGATTGAATAGCCAGACTTGACCAACTTTGCGCTTTGACGAATCATAAAAAAAATGATAATGTTAATCAAATCCTCATGCATGCATGCATGCCTTATCACAATACACAAAGGATGCAAATCAAGATAAACAAAATTTGCCACTGAAAGACTGCATGCTGCAGCGAACTAAAATTCTTGCGCTGAGTACATAGAGTGTCATTCATTTTCTGAAGTTCCGGTCGGCGTCAGTAAGAGAGAATTCTTCCCGCCTTATCTACCTCCCCACCTTTACTTGAAGAAAGCTGGGAGAAAAAAAAAGAATAGCATTGATTGTACGTACAGTAGCAGATTTCTGCATGCCGGCACGTAATTATTATCTCGCGATATATTAAAGCTATAAACATGAAATTAAGAATTCATGATGTATAAAATATTGGCACATATGGCAAATGATCGTTGGACGTGATCGATGGACGTGATCGATGGACGTGATCGATGGCCGTGATCGATGGACGTGATCGATGGCCGTGATCGATGGCCGTGATCGATGGACGTGATCGATGGACGTGATCGATGGCCGTGATCGATGGCCGTGATCGATGGCCGTGATCGATGGCCGTGATCGATGGACGTGATCGATGGACGTGATCGATGGCCGTGATCGATGGCCGTGATCGATGGCCGTGATCGATGGCCGTGATCGATGGCCGTGATCGATGGCCGTGATCGATGACCGTGATCGATGGCCGTGATCGATGGCCGTGATCGATGGCCGTGATCGATGGACGTGATCGATCGATGGACGTGATCGATGGACGTGATCGATGGACGTGATCGATCGATGGACGTGATCGATGGACGTGATCGATGGACGTGATCGATCGATGGACGTGATCGATGAACGTGATCGATCGATGGGTGTGATCGATCGATGGGATCGATGGGCTGATCGATCGATGGACGTGATCGATGATTCAATCGATGGTTCACTGAATTTTTCAATCCATGGGCAGCAGCCGATTTATGGTGATCGATTGATGAAAGCACCCTACAATTGCATGATCGATTGATGAAAGCACCCTACAGTTGCATGATCGATTGATGAAAGCAGCCGATTTCGGACGATCGATTATTGACATGATTGGCGTTCCATAGTAGATAAGGCGGGAAGAATTCTCTCTTACTGACGCCGACCGGAACTTCAGAAAATGAATGACACTCTATGTACTCAGCGCAAGAATTTTAGTTCGCTGCAGCATGCAGTCTTTCAGTGGCAAATTTTGTTTATCTTGATTTGCATCTTTGTGTATTGTGATAAGGCATGCATGCATGCATGAGGATTTGATTAACATTATCATTTTTTTTATGATTCGTCAAAGCGCAAAGTTGGTCAAGTCTGGCTATTCAATCTAAGTACCCCCTTTATTGCAGGGAGGTATGCAAAATTCAGTAGCATTGGCTCTGATAAGTTTAGCCAGGCACCCATAAAGTTCATGGAGGACCACGCTTCCGGCCCCAATCATTGTAAGTATTAAAATAAAATTAGTCAACACTCCTACTTGCAACGTGATGTGGATGCAGTTCTTTCCTCAATCAAATACTCGCAATCTACTGAAATGATTAATGCATCATTTACACTGTTGTGACAGCTGATGGGGCACTGGGTATTGAGGCAAAGGCATTTATACGCCCTTTGGCTGAAAAAAGAGTTTGGCACAAGTTGAACAGTGAAGTGCTAGGCTGTGCGTACTGCAAGGTTGCTTTATGCTGTCCTTCGTGCTATAAATTTGTACATTCGTACAAATTTATCAATTTATCAATTTATCAATATCAATAGCTGTTTGAATATTCATGTCCGGCTACGACCATACAATGGCGGGAAGGATGCACATACTTTGCACAGCTGTATCTCCGCAACGGATGAAATTAACGAACAGGACAAATCAATAGTTAAAGGATCCTTCTACCTACAAACCGATTTGGGAACTTTATTTATTAAAAAAATTATAATGTTAATCAAATCCTCATGCATGCATGCCTTGTCACAATACACAAAGGATGCAAATCAAGATAACAAAATTTGCCACTGAAAGACTGCATGCTGCAGCGAACTAAAATTCTTGCGCTGAGTACATAGAGTGTCATTCATTTTCTGAAGTTCCGGTCGGCGTCAGTAAAAGAGAATTCTTCCCGCCTTATCTACCTCCCCACCTTTACTTGAAGAAAGCTGGGAGAAAAAAAAAAAAGAATAGCATTGATTGTACGTACAGTAGCAGATTTCTGCCGGCACGTAATTATTATCTCGCGATATATTAAAGCTATAAACATGAAATTAAGAATTCATGATGTATAAAATATTGGCACATATGGCAAATGATCGTTGGACGTGATCGATGGACGTGATCGATGGACGTGATCGATGGCCGTGACCGATGGACGTGATCGATGGCCGTGATCGATGGCCGTGATCGATGGCCGTGATCGATGGACGTGATCGATGGCCGTGATCGATGGACGTGATCGATGGCCGTGATCGATGGCCGTGATCGATGGCCGTGATCGATGGACGTGATCGATGGCCGTGATCGATGGCCGTGATCGATGGCCGTGATCGATGGCCGTGATCGATGGCCGTGATCGATGGCCGTGATCGATGGACGTGATCGATGGACGTGATCGATGGCCGTGATCGATGGCCGTGATCGATGGCCGTGATCGATGGCCGTGATCGATGGCCGTGATCGATGGCCGTGATCGATGGCCGTGATCGATGGCCGTGATCGATGGCCGTGATCGATGGACGCGATCGATCGATGGACGTGATCGATGGATGTGATCGATGGACGTGATCGATCGATGGACGTGATCGATGGACGTGATCGATGAACGTGATCGATCGATGGGTGTGATCGATCGATGTGATCGATGGGCTGATCGATCGATGGACGTGATCGATGATTCAATCGATGGTTCACTGAATTTTTCAATCCATGGGCAGCAGCCGATTTATGGTGATCGATTGATGAAAGCACCCTACAATTGCATGATCGATTGATGAAAGCACCCTACAGTTGCATGATCGATTGATGAAAGCAGCCGATTTCGGACGATCGATTATTGACATGATTGGCGTTCCATAGTAAAATGGTCCGGTAATATATGTAGTAAGTTTGAAGGACAGAGCTTTAAAGGTCGCAACGATACTGCAAATGAATTGAAGAAATGTTAAAAATCACATAAGCCCAGTTTTCTCTTGCACTGCCCCATATATGTCGGAGAAAGATTGGAAGGCGGAACTTACTATAGGGAGAGAGCAATAGGGAGAGGGAAGTACATTGAAATGAACGAGGAGTTAGTGAAGGGGAGATTGGGAATGAAAAGAAATGAAGAGCTATGCGGTAGATATATTTAAACATGTCAGTAATATAACATTTGTGCCATGCTGCATGCAATTAAATGCCATGCATGTATTTTTATGTATGCCGCGTAACCACAGATTTGAAGTCCTTCACGTTCAGGTCTTCAGTTTAAATTATTGCATGAGGATTTAGTTGTCGCGTACTGACACAACTCATGCATGCATGTGTTACTATGTATGCCGTAACCACAGATTTGAAGTCCTTGACGTTCACGGCTTCAGTTTAAATTCTTGCATGAGGATTTAGTTGTCACGATTATGGGCTAATTATTATCCTGGACTATTTGATAAGCAGCATCCCAGTGACGTCTAGCTGGTCTATAACCATGATGCTGTAGGCCTACAAGTTATCTTCTCTTTGGGCCGAAGGTATAAATAGAGACGCAGCTATTCTCCATTTTACGCACAAGTATACATATAACTAATGCAAGCCATGTATTTGTATTTCGTCTCCAAATCAAACGTGACGCTATCAGCAGTACCGAACTGCTTAAGAAACAAGTAATAAAAACCTTCTCTAACGAGAAAGTTGGTGGGCATATAGGATTGACAATGTTGGTGTAAAAAGCACGGAAACAAGTGTGACAGAAATGTTACTGGAAAATTGAAATAGGCCTATATTTAGCCCAGTCACATTTAGGCAGCGCACGCCTGAGAAAATGGGCTAAATATAGGCCTATTTCAATTTTCCAGTAACATTTCTGTCACACTTGTTTCCGTGCTTTTTACACCAACATTGTCAATCCTATATGCCCACCAACTTTCTCGTTAGAGAAGGTTTTTATTTACTTGTTTCATAAGTTTTTTTTTCTCCGTGTCAACGAAGCTGACTAAAATTATCCATACTCCTGTATTTAGAACAAAGTAATATACCCATACCGTATATAGTACTTTTTCGTTGTAGCTTCTTTATTACCTTAAGGGGCACCGCGCCGGTAAATTCTGAAGCGATTGGTACTATCGCCGTTCTTTAAAACCATTCCTAGCGTGAGTTATACTTGACGGAGAAGGAGAAGACGACGACGACCAACAATTTTTTTGGGCATGGGCACGAGAAACAGGTTCTTAGTTGGTCTAGAAGCGCATAGTTTTATGACATGAAACTAGCACCAAAACGTAGATCTTGGTGTTGTCGTTCGATTGCTGCAAAGAGAAAAGCTATCCGTTTCTTCGTTGTCCCTCGCGACGCAACTGAAAATTTTTAATGACATTCATGACTCCTCAATCAATCCTATATTGAACCTGCTGACGCAGGTTCAGATTAAACAAAATTGCCCAATGAGTTGTCTCAGTACATGCATGCAGTTTGCGCGGCAGTATTGCATAGTAGATGGACAAGGTTAGAACGTGGGGGGTATGGTTTATACAAGTTTTCCTCGATTACCGATCTCACATCTAATGTGCACTCGATAACCAACATAACAAATTAAATAACCAGCACTATACCTTGTTGTTCTCACAACATATGCCAAGCTCCCATGCATGCATGCACAAAACGCTTACCTTGGTGACTAAATGGGCGACCGCAATTCGGTGCGTGTATCTGTGCTGATTTATATGCACGAGCTAGGACTCCACAAAGAATGTTGCACTGTCTAATTATAATTAACTGGCATGCACGTATATAGAGATCTGCCATTCCAGTGGTAGTTGACTGCGACTGCAATCGATAATTGTAACTATGCGCTTTATGATTCGAATGAGGCGCATCAGCAAAATAAAAATCAAATATTATTGCAATTGGCACATCGCAAAAAATCATACCTTAAGTTAGTGTTGGCGTAGCGTTTGGGTATATGGCATGCAGTGTGACGTTAAACACCACATACATTGGGAGACACACGCGAAATAAACAGCGCATAGGGACATTATCAACCATCGTAAGGCCCAAGCATTAGAATACATGTCACTTGACGCTATATTTACTGTGAGGTTGGTTTTCTCAGTGATGTCACCCCATTAGCGGGGGGACATATTGCAGGCGTGAAATTCAGGGCTGAGTCTTACAACATATTGCAGGTGTAAAATTCTGGACTGAGTCCTTACAACGTGGAATTTATGGGTTGTGGTCGGCCGCTAATCCGAGGAAATTCACACCCGGCAGCATGTCTTTTCTCTGTCACAAATTCTTACAACTATATGATTCAGCTGACTAGTGTACGGTCACTCTTTTGCCATTAGTCTTTTCAACCACAGGCGGATTAGGATTTACTGCAACCGTAAGTATTCAAGAGACTGGTGTTGCTGACAGCGGACAAGCAGGTGCAGCCATACATGCAGCAAAACATTATTCTGGCTTTGTTGCAAATTGAGTTTCTCCATCCTAAGATCAGCTGTCATGCCTTCGCCTGGGTTCCCACAGGCCACACAATTCCAGGGTTGCCACGGTTACGTACATTTCTATGGGCGGTTAATGGTTAACTGCTCAAGGAAATGTAACCGCGCGGTTAACAGCAGCAACCTTGGCCACAATAACTTTTTGAATAATCCTATGACTTGCAATTGCTGACGGCAAGGTTAACCTTTCCGAAATTTAAAACTTCTTTATTGAATTCTTTTTTAAAATTGTGTGAGTGTTACCGTGTTTGTTGTTGAAATTTTTTTCCAAGTGCACAATCACTGCCATATAGCCAAACAGCGGCCGGATTAATTTTCAGGCCAATTGCAATAAACAGTACTCTCTTATGTCGATGCGCCTTACATTCTACGCATAGACCTCTACCGCCTTTAGATCTCACATATATACGCATTCGAGAACACAGACCAATACAATTATCAGCACCAGTGCGTTATTTATGATACAATTATGAATTCAATTGCGTACATGGATACGCTTCAGTCACTAATGGAATGATAGGTCTCTATATATCTCGTAACGAAAATTGTCCGTGAAGTTGCATATAAATAAATCATTTTGCACAAAGGACTGACTGAATTGCAGACACCCATTTAGTGATCTCGACCGAGGTAAGCGTGTGGTTAGCGTGTGGTTGTTAGTCTATCATTATGTATATACATTGGTTTGGTTGTCGTACGTATAGCGCTAAGCTTAACTCACTGTATATCACCCCCCCCCCCCCCCCCCCCCCCCCCCCCCCACCCCAAAAAAAAGAATTCTTCTATTACGACGTGTGCACTGCAGCTAGTAGGCTGTAACAATTTATTTGGCTACTCGGTTAGTTTCCTAAGCATTTCGTCGGCGCCCCCTGCTATAGTTTTTCCATATTGCATATAGACAAGCCCTTTTTCTGTTTTCACGCTCACGCCTACACATGCTGACAGAAAAAGAACGCTGAGCGCTAAAACCAAAGGTCATGTATAGTTTATAGTGTAATAAAAAACAAGCTAAAACTGGTAGCCTTATAGTAGAAACGAGACATCGAATCTGGTATTTATTTGAAAAATTATGGGGCGTGCGCAGTTCGGCGAGGCAAAAGCATGATACGTGTATATGTTATATTATACATGCCCTAGAATTTATGACTTTTAATTAAGCTTCGGCCCAAATAGAAGATAACTTGAAGGCCTACAGCAATCGTAGTGTATATGCACATGGATGACTTCGCCGCCTCGGAATGCTTGCTTACATCTGATTAGATAATCGCAGCACGCAAGAAAGAATTTTAAACGCCGGCTTCGTTAAACTGAAGCCGTGAATATAAAGAATTCCTTGGTAATTAATGGTGTGAATAAATACAAGCATGGTTGAAGCAAATATGTGTCTATAGGCAACAAAAATAAAATGTATTCCGCGTGCTGCAAGACCGATGTATTGTATCGTTCGGAAGTTATAGCGATTCAAATTGAGACCATTTAATAACTGCATAGACACAATTTTCTCGATATACATGCCTAGCTGCATCGATCTATGATGCAAAAATGTATCAAAAAATACTATTCTCAGCTGTATGCATAATCGCTGCACGCTTGTATCCCGGCAAATTAATATATATGTCGGAGAAAGATTGGAAGGCGGAACTTACTATAGGGAGAGAGCAATAGGGAGAGGGAAGTACAGTGAAAGGAACGAGGAGTTAGTGAAGGGAGACTGGGAATGAAAAGAATTGAAGGGCAGATATATTTAAACATATCAATAAATATAACATTTGTGCCATGCTGCATGCAATTACATGAACCGCCATTTCCTTTCCATTCGCACCTATATCATTCATCATTCCACGTGGTACTTATCTGCTTAATGTTGACCAAATGAAGTTGGGGCGTTTTCATGGAGTCAGCCATTTCCGTTTTTTCCCTGCTCTGGTGTGTTTCAAGTACACAAGCTAACACAGGTATGTGTTGTATACAGAATGCCATGCATGATCATGCTAGTTTATAAGAAAGTATGTTGCATGTCACAAAGAATCAATTCCTGCATTCTGAGGTTTACTGAGTGCTTTCCATGACACAAAAGCTTAATTCTCTGCTTTCGGCATGTTATTCTGTAAATGGTTTCACTGCTTTGGGTAGCAATTTAGCATATTTCAAATGAGCTGGACTTTCCTACCACCACACTGTTCCAATATTGATTCAATATAACATCACCAAATGCCGCGGTATTTAACTTCCAAAAAAGAAGAAATTTCTTTTGATTGATTGTCAACTCGCTTACTTATATCCTTAACGACATCATTTTTCTGTTTATATAATTGCTAGGATTCCTGCTTTCCTGTGACACCGGTTATACCCACTTCTCAGAACCCTGTATATGACGTTTTGCATCTTATAGCTGTACGCGGCGTAGTGGAAGTTTGGAGAGCTCGTATTAAGTGAAATGTTTCTTACTCCGTTTTATAGTTTTAAGTAGCTAAGCTTATCTGCGTCAATTAATCTATCTCAAAGCTGAAATTGTCTTCATATTGTGCATCATGTAAATATGCACACATGCACGTGGTGATAAGAATAATATGACTACATAAGATGTGGTGGCGACAAAATTAAACCCAATTAAGTGATACCTGCGTACCATGTACGTACACATAGAACGCACAATATGGAGGCAAATTGCAGTTCTGAATTAGATGAGAGCATAGTTTGGCGGAGGTTATAACGCAAAATTGATTATGTTTAGCAGAATTGTTTGTCAAAACGGGTAACATGCTTCCATATGAAAGAAATACATATCAATTGTCCATTGACATTCATTTTGCTGACGCAATTCATGAATAAATGCATGGTATCTGATAAGATTGGCCCTCACTACTTTCAAAGTGGCTTGAGATCTTGATATTGAACAATGGATGACAATTTAAGCATAATAAATTTAGCGCTATTCATCTTGAATATCTTACAAAGCAGAAAAATCATACTTTGATTCCACAAATGATCTGTTTTTCAATATCTGTACCAAAACTGTTATCACATTGGCACATATATGGAAAAACAACAGATCACTTTTGAAATCAAAATAAAATTTATTATTATTTTTATCTGTATAATTACGTTCAACAATCTAATTTACAGCTCCATCATCACCATTGAATTTTTCTGTGTCCACTGTTTCTGGCTCACCTTACCAACTGTCTGCCCAGTGGTCTCCACCCATACCAAAGAATGGCACCATCACTGCATACACTGTGTACTGTAACATCTCTGCCAGTCAGGCATATCCTGAACAGATGATTGGAACAAATGTGACCACTGCCAGATCAGTGGTGAATGGGACAACACTGACTGTTACAATCACTGGACTCAACCCATACACCAACTATGACTGCTATGTGACTGCTACCACATCTGCCGGAGAAGGGAATCAATCAGGTGTATCAACCGCAATGACTGATGAATCAGGTATACTAGTGCACTGTAGCGGATACTGGCAAACTGCTAGAGTGCCTTGAGGTGGTAGGAAGGTACACGTACTATGTTTTATAGGCCAATTCGTACGTACCTTCTGTCTCGTTTTGGTTTCCCGCTTTCAGTTTGGTCATATAGAATTTGTCCTACTGGGAGAAAAAGCGCTTCAAAGTGGAGATGTCCGTCATAAGTAAGCTAGTCGCATTTCGCGAGCTGTGCCATATAAATGAGCTACAACTAAGCCATGTGATTTGGGCCATAAATAGAACAACAGTTGTTAATTAACTATATATGCCCGCGCAATACATGGAATTATTATTCTTAGATTCTCGATCTGTACGATGAGACTTGAGAGTGAAGCACAGTAGCGATGCTGTTTAATTGTTACTGCACGTGATGGCCTTTACAGGAATGTAAGTTTTGTGGCAAGCATGATCGCGTTGCTATGTACTTTGGTGTGGGAGGTGGTCGTTCTATTGGTTGCTAGGTCCGCCTACCTATAGTAGCAATCAATAGGCGAGTATATAAATAAGTTACGCGGACGTACGTACGTTGGAAATTATAGTATTTAATGAGAATGAACACCACGTGTATATATATGGCTTGTGGATCATCGGAAATTATAGTATTTGATTGGGACAGTTCACTAGAAGATGGCATTCACATAATGAATGCTATAAATAAATATGGGACAGTGTCCAACATAGTTGTAAAATTAGGTACCGCAAGCAACGGAATTACGGAAACGTTCCATAATTGACAATTTAGTAATGGATAAATAAATGAATAAATATGTATCACAATATCCTTGGAGTGGTATGATTTAACAGAGGCCTCTTTAATACATAATCAGAGATAATTAGCTTTGGAGTATGTGAATATGAAGGTGTGCTACATTTTGTTGATCACATGAATTATCAATTCTGGTGTGTTCACATAATATAATAACACAGTCTGATCTAAACTGAACTGTTCTGATTTGGAAGAACTATCATTGAAAAGTTTGAATCTATGTATTTTGGTGTATTTCTTTGATTTGTAGGATGCTTGCTAAGGAATGACATTTATTTGTCAAAAATATTAAATTGTACCCAAGAAAGGAACAGAAAAGAATAGTTCAGTTTAGTTCAGACATCATTTATTATAATTGCGCTCAGAAATCCAGATCAATTGCAAATTAAACCTTCGTAGTACATGTATTAGATTGTGCACGGTAACATTTGAAAATATCTCTGTCTCTCTTCTCTCTGTCACTCTCTACTGCCACTCTCACAATTTCTCTCTCCCATTCTTTCTCTCTCTTTCTCTCACTCACTGAAATATTAAATTTTAATGAAGCAATAGTACCAATGAAGGATGAAACTAAGATAATGATTCAAAAATCTTTTAATTCTGTTCCCATCCACAGTTCCCTCATCACCACTTTTTGAATATGTGATACCTGTTGCCACAAAACTTGAACTTATATCATTCTTTAAAGCCCCCACTTTGGCAAATGGAATAATCACAGCTTACACTGTGTACTGTAACACTTCAGCTACCCAAGCCTATTCTGAACAGGTGATTGGGCCGAATGAACCAACCATCAGAGCAAGAGCAGTAGTTAGTCAGATAGGTATTCTTAGTGACATGAAAACATTTTGGATCCCATTTGAAATTGGATTGAACCTATACACTCAATACGACTGCTATGTGACAGCTAATACATCTGCTGGGGAAGGACCTCCTTCCAGTATTCAGTCTGCCGTAACTTCTGCATCTGGTAATCTACATTTTATTTGTAAATTATGTAAATCACTAAATAAATCTGCATTGAATTGAATGATTAACACTGCACATGTTTTTAAAAGATTATACATATCTTTGTGCATGCTTATGATTATCAGCAAAGATCCATTTTTACAAAAAAATAACGAAAATCATAGAATTTACATTGTCATTTTGTAATGTGCATGCTTATGATTATCAGCAAAGATCCATTTTTACAAAAATAATAACGAAAATCATAGAATTTACATTGTCATTTTGTAATGCTGATACATAGGATTCAACAAATGTATTGTAATCAGGTTCCCAATATTGTTTTCAAGGATTCATGAACGTGCGCTGTAATTTGTACAATAAATGCACTGTAAAAAATAACAAATAGAGTGACTTGCACTCCAAATGGAGTGGTTTATTACCGTTTTGGAGTAGTCACCTCATCAAGCAAATAACACCGTAGTAATTTATTTCTTTTTGCAGTATGGAAATGTGATTCATGTGATGTCTATATAATTTAGAACATGTGCAACTAATCAACCTACATTATTATTATTCCTTTATATACATTACAAACAAAAGAACTAATATACAATAAGCTCTACGGATCTTCCACAGATGATCCTGCTCGAGACAGGAGTGCCCGTGCGTTGGCTCGCATCAAAGTCAGGCTAAGCCTGTGTAGTAATCTTATTATCTTATTATTATTTAGTATCAATGAGTAAGTGTTCTTGGTACAATTATCGGTTTGATGGAAGTTAAAGACAATGAAATGTTAGAAACTTTGAATTCACAACTGTAAACCCTCACATTTGTACCTATTTGTGATAAATAATGCTCCTAATTATTACTGAATACCTCATGCTCCCAATAATAAATTCATTACAATCAGCATAAAATCAGAAACTACGTGATACATATATGTACAGGAATTGACCTGGATCGTGAATACCATTAAGAAAACGCCTATAGCGAGACTCGCGAGGAATGTCTGGATAGCGTAGATTATGGCTGAAATCGAACGAGGATGAATTGTTTCGCGCTATTCCACGACAACGTACTATTCTCTTAAAAACGAGTAGCTCATACACCTCTACCTAATCTCATTGTTCCTCAACGTTCCATCATAGACTTATAGAATACATGGATTGGAAACGATAAAGATTACGGATTTCATGCGCGTTTCGATGTCCGTAAACTATTTGACCTACAGGTGCTTTTGACTATTATTTCGGCCCTGTAAGTTGAAGTGTCCCTTTAAACGTCCCAGGAGTGAAGCTGGCCAAAGAAAACTTCTACTTTTGAATGCAATTTCATGTGCGATGGCTTTCAAGCCTTAAGAATACCACAGGGCAATAGGTCTTGTGCAGTAGCAAGTAAGGCTATAAAAAATCTGTTACGTTCAACGAGGAAAAATATACAACCAAATACTCGGCCCAACTATGGCCGTATCTCCTATGCCTTCGTACCTTCCATTTGTAGCATCAAAAAAATTATCAGAAGTAATTAGTAAGTTTGGGAACACGAAAAGAAACACGCTTGACAAAGACTCCAGGGAATTTCATTACCTCGAAAACAATTAATGGACTGTACGCGGGAAATGATGTCACGCACAAATTTAGGTATGGCGTTTCAATTCCATGTGTTCTATAATCTATGGTTCCTCCCTTGGGATAACTCGCAATAGGATTGGTTTTAAATGATGAATTTTTTTTACCAAAAGTTGTGGGATTATATCTTCCCGGGTTAGCAGACATGTCCAGTAGGAGCTGATAATGCATAGTTACTAGAACTACGGCTCCATACCGTAATAGTAACCGCATAATCCCAATTCATCCACAGTAAAAAAATGGTCGCAAATCAAGAATTGATTTTACAAGTGATTTGGACAGCCTGTATCAGAATTTAGGTGGCCAATCAATCGTTGAATTTAATGATGATTCGACGCATTTTTTTGCTGCAAACACCGCGGTATCAATTTGGGACTAAAACCTTGTGAGATTGCGACCCTATAATCTGGCGAAGCCAGGGTATGCCACTTCAGCGTTACTAATAGAGTAATAGTATGAACAAATATAGTAGAACTTAAAACCTCTACAGCTCATGCTTTTAGATTTGGATTGCCATTACATACTTATTTTCACATCAAATCACTATTGTAACGTATAATATATAACAATAACATTGTCACATTTGTGTAATAGTTAATACTGAAAAAATAATAATAAAAACATTACAGGGAATATACAAAGTATAAAAAATGATAACTATACCTACTACATAACATCACAAGGATATATACTACATGTACGAGAAATGATGGCAAATACATTAGTTCACAAAAGGTGATGGTTATTTTTTTTTTTTTTATTGACAACAATCCAATGTGGGTTTTTTTCAATTAAAAAAATTCTTATCAGTTTATGCATAAATTGAATTGGTAATCTTTCATTTACAGTTCCATCATCGCCATTGAATTTTTCTGTGTCCACTGTTCCTGGCTCACCTAACCAACTGTCTGCTCTGTGGTCGCCACCAATAATAAAGAATGGTATCATCATTGCATACATGGTGTACTGCAACACTGCATCGAATGTGTCCACTGTAAGATCTGTATTGAATGGAGAAACACTGGAAGCTACACTCACTGGACTCAATCCATACACCAACTATAGCTGCAGCGTGACTGCTAGCACATCTGCTGGAGAAGGGAACCGCTCAGATGAATGCACTGCAAGGACCGATGAATCAGGTAATTTAAAAACAATTTACTAAGTTGTAAAATGCTTGTAATGTTACAGTGAAAACAGATCGATAGTCTGATAAGAATACTAGACTGTTGTTGTTTACTGTTTGTTGTTCTGCATAATCAGTAAGAGTGCCTATAAAGTGTATTGTAAATGGAATATTGTTTTTAAATTCTGCTTTCATCTGCAGCTCCATCTTCACCACTATTGGTAAATGTTTCACCGGTTTCCCCAAGCATTGAAATTACGTCACTCTTTAAAGCCCCCACTTTTGCGAATGGAATAATCACTGCTTACACAGTGTACTGTAACACTTCTGCCATGCAGGCTTATCTGGAACAGGTGATTGGGCCAAATGTACCAACCATAAGAGCAAGAGCAGTAGTCAGTCAGATAGCTTTACTTAGTGATATGAAAACATATTCAATCACATTTGGAGTTGGATTGAAACCGTACACTCAATACGGCTGCTATGTGACAGCTAATACATCAGCTGGGGAAGGACCTCCTTCCAGTATTCAGACAAATAGAACATCTCCATCTGGTAAGATATAGTTAAAAGTGCAAATTATAAAAAACAATAGTGCTGCCATGTGTGAACATTTATGTACATCACAGGACAGAATTTGGAATTATACAGTCTGATACCTTTGTGTGATACAAATCACTGCAGTGGCAGATCCAAGTTCCACACCCCCTGCTTTGTGTAATTAACGTCTGCACATCCAAATGAATTTCCAGACTTATTTTTATAAATGATCTGACCATCATAAAGACCTGTCTTGATCCTATCTGTAATATGAGACACCAGTGTAGAACATAAAAAACATATCAAAAAACAGATTTGGTTTTGATTCTCATGTATTGACTAAACTGTCCTCTGAAAGAGTATAGTTTACAGGTCAATCAAATAGAAATTTTTAGATTTGATGTGCTCATTGCCTTACATAACTCCATTATCAATTTCTGATCCTGCTATACTAGTACAATAATTCACACAAACATTCATTTATGTATTTCTTATGTTTGCAGTCCCATCATCACCATTGAATTTTTCTGTGTCCACTGTTCCTGGCTCACCAAACCAACTGTCTGCTCTGTGGTTTCCACCCATACCAAAGAATGGCATCATCACTGCATACACTGTGTACTGTAACACCTCTGCCAACCTGGCATATCCTGAACAGATGATTGGACCAAATGTGGCCACAGTCAGATCAGTAGTGAGTGGGACAACACTGGCTGCTACAATCACTGGACTTAACCCATACACCAACTATGACTGCTATGTGACTGCTAACACATCCGTTGGAGTAGGGAGCAACTCAAATATAGCTACTGCAAGAACTGGTAAATAAATGAGTATTTTAGAATCTTCACATAATATGCCCACACTGGAAATTAGTGCTGCATGTCCAAATCCAGCCCTTTTTATTAAAGTACTTGGATATTCCTTATTTTTCTAGGACTGTTACAATCGGCCTCTTGTCAAAGGCATAATTAGGAGAGCCATAGTCTAGTATAGGAGAATTCTTCATCTTCACATTTTTCACTTAAAGGCTGACAATAAATGATTCTGGATGTTTTTATAACCTACTACAGCTCATGTATGTACTTTATATGATTTTTATATCCCTACTTAAGATCTTATGCTATGTCCCTGTCTTTCTTTTTCTTAGTGTACACATTTTCATTGCCAGATATATCAGGAACAATAACGTAAAGGGGGATTGGGCTAGAATGGGAGGGTGACAACAAATTGCACCATGATCCATTCTTTGCTATTCTATTTCGTTATGACTTGTATTTTGGGAAGCATTGATTCCTTACACGCACATCCCACATTCCCAGCTTCATATGGTTGCAGGTACTATAATATTCTGTACAACAACGCGCATGTTGAAAAAAAGTGTGTAAATTAAATTGCATGCATAAATGTTTGCTTTCTATTTGTTGCTGTCTTGAGTACACATTTACCTCCTCATGGCTAAATCACCCAAACAGAAAACGTATAACATAAAACTTTTTTTTTTAATGATTTCATTATACCATATTTAATTGACTTCAATTTATCCTTTTCATTTGCAGTTATATCATCGCCATTAAATTTCTCCATTTCCACTGTTCCTGGCTCACCTGACCAACTGTCTGCCCTGTGGTTTCCACCAATAGCAAACAATAGCATCAACATCACTGCATACACTGTGTACTGTAACAACTCTGCCACTCAGGCATATCCTAACCAAGTGATTAGATCAAATCCCACTATCAGATCTGTAGTGAATGGGACGACAATGGCTGCTACAATCACTGGACTTGACCCATACACCAACTATGACTGCTATGTGGTGGCTAACACATCTAATGGAGTAGGTAGCAACTCAAATGTAGCTAAAGCAAGGACTGATGAATCAGGTGAAATGATATACTGGAATATATACTGGCAAACAGCTTGCCATTCTCTCCCTCACCTCTCTCTACACAGTTACCTCTCTCCCTCCTTTCCTCCCTCTCCCCCTCACATTTTCCTCCTTCCCTCTCTTCCTGCCTCCCTCCCTTCCTCCCCCTCCCCCTCCCTTGGTGTGAAAATGTGGTGATTAATGCAGTAGAAATACAAGAAACGATATAAGGCACGATTATTTTCTGCGTGGGGTCACTATAATATGCAGGTTTGATGCATTGTGCCAATGAAGGGTATTGTACAGAGTATTGCATTTAGATTCTGTTCCCATCCACAGCTCCCTCTTCTCCACTATTGGTAAATGTGATCTCAATAGCCCCAGGCATTGGACTTACATCACTCTTCACAGCCCCCATTTTTGCAAATGGAATAATCACTGCTTACACAGTGTACTGTAACACTTCTGCCATGCAGGCCTATCTGGAACAGGTGATTGGGCCAAATGTACCAACCATAAGAGCAAGAGCAGTAGTCAGTCAGATAGCTTTACTTAGTGATATGAAAACATATTCAGTCACGTTTGGAATTGGATTGAAACCGTACACTCAATATGACTGCTATGTGACAGCTAATACATCTGCTGGGGAAGGACCTCCTTCCAGTATTCAGACAAGTAGAACATCTCCATCTGGTAAAGTATAGTTAATGCACAAATTACCTACAACATAACATGTTTAACATTTCATATCAAATCTTTATCCTCATGCTTATAAGTTTTCTTCCCAATCACCAGATTTGCATAATAAATCTATTACATGGTGACATACATCATATATGTTACCAACCACATAACAGTTGAACTTAAATAGCAAGCATGTGTTCTGTGGCACTTTCATCCCATGATTATTATTTCAGTAAAAGTCCAGTATGTTCCATGCTACAGAAAAGCATAAACAAGTACTAGTTCAAATTTAGTAATGTATTATGTTAAAAAATGTAATGAAGGCATTCAACAAATGAGTTGTGTCTGTGTACTGATCGATTTATGTTGCTTATTTTTTATTGGATCAATGTGTGATTATGAATCTCATCTTTAGTTTGAAACTGAAATCTACAAAAATGCTAATTTTAGCTTTTGCACCTACCAATTTCCTTCATTTCACTTTAGAAACTTATCACTGATCATAGTTTCACCAAAAGTTTTCGATCAGAAATCTATAATATTAGTGTATTTATAAATCACTCATATTTGGAATTTATTCTTGCTCTTCATTAGTTTTTTTTTTTTAACCTAAATGTAAAAGGGGCGGGGGCATGGTTTGGGGCAATACTTCATTTTATCCTTATCAACTTCGAAGATGTCTTTGTGGAATCCTTCCACAATACACCTTTATCAGTCAAGGTGTTAGCTGGTGTAGGGCTCAGCTCATACCTCTCCCAGTCCAGACAAGCAGATATTCTTGTACAGGACTGGGATCAAGGATAGCCAGCTGCCTTTGGAATCTCTGTTGTCTCTCTGCTAAACTCAAATGTTTTGTCTGCAGCAGGAGCAATATCAGGTGCAGCATCAGTGGAAGCTGAGCTGAGACCACCAAAGATGCAAAGTGCGCTGAGTAGGCCATCTTTTTGGGGACAAGGAGGCTTTTGAAGCTTACACCACCCCTTGCTATCAATAACTGTCTGCCTAAGTCCCATCGCAACCTTTGAACTTCATACAAGCTGGGCATCTGATGAAGGCAAAATATAGGGCAATGTTATCTAGGTCCTAGGATGTCATTAGTGTATATAAATATACATGAACTAATCTTTATAATAAGATGTATAATAATGTACACTCATGTACCTAAACAATTATAGAAAAGAACTTTCAAAATAATTAAATTTGTCACTTTCTATTACAGTTCCATCAACACCTATGAATTTTTCTGTGTCCCCTGTCCCTGGCTCACCTAACCAACTGTCTGCTCTGTGGTCTCCACCCATACCAAAGAATGGCATCATCACTGTATACACTGTGTACTGTAACACCTCTGCCAGCCAGGCATATCCTGAACAGATGATTGGAACAAATGTGGTCACAGTCAGATCTGTGGTGAATGGGACAACTGTGGCTGCTACAATCACTGGACTCAAACCATACACCAACTATTATTGCTATGTGACTGCTAACACATCCATTGGAGAAGGGAACGTCTCTAATGTAGCCATGGCAAGGACTGTTGAATCGGGTGAGTAATATTATATCATTCATATCTAAGTCCCTTTGTGTTTTTGTATAGCAAGGGTCTCTGGACCAAGGCACGAAATGGAGAAGCCATATAGTGTAGCTAGGAAGTCTACTTAACCGATTACCGCCGAGATATAAGCGTATATTCGTCAAAGAAGTATTCTTCCAGACCCTTTGAAAAATTATACCAATTTGAAGTTACTCGTGTTCACGGCTTCAGATTATGTTGTTAAAACCCCTTCCAGCTACCTAAGATTCCTCTGCTGCTGCATTTAGTCTGATTTTGGAAAACTCTACGTTAGCTACAAAAAAATTTCGACATTAATCGGTTAAGCACCCTCCGCCCCTAGCGAAAAAAATCCCTCGTGTTAAAAACGCCGTATCTTTGTAATCGCGAACGCTTCAGCTTATCTGTCTTTGTGTGCTGTCAATGATGGAATGATGAAATTAATTTATAGGCACGCCATGTCATTTCTTAAATTATAAAAGTTATACATTGTACCACACTGCCTTTTTCAACGATAGCATATCCATTGCCGCGTTCGTAAAATATAATTCAAACATGCATATGTTAACAAGTGTCAAACTTCAAGTGTACCGCCTACCATAAGGCCCAGGCCCTTCTCCATCCCAACCAAAAAACAAAAAAAAAAAACGGCAACTCAGTAACCGCGAATGTCTCTATCCGCGAAATTGTTTAGTATATCCGGAAATAAAATGGCACCCCTACATGATTTTTGATCAATAAATTAACTGCTATTAGATGTTTTTTGTTCCAGTTAAGATCGTTTCCTCCTTTGTAGTCAACCAACTAAATTCAGCCAATTAAAAGAATGTTTTATTTGCTTGCATCATTGAATAGTCAGAATTTGGCTAAACTTGAAAAATTGTTCATGTGCAGCAATTATTGACTTGAAAGGAAGCCCAATAGTATGTATGACAACTGTTCTTACTTTGCTTTCTTCACAGCTTCGCGTTTACACCACTACCCTTAAATATTAATTTTGAACGTGTTACCTATTTACAGCTCCCTCATCGCCTCTAAATTTTTCTGTATCTACTGTTCCTGGCTCACCTTACCAACTGTCTGCTCTGTGGTCTCCACCCATACCAAAGAATGGCATCATCACTGCATACACTGTGTACTGTAACACCTCTGCCAGTCAGGCATATCCTGAACAAATTATTGGACCAAATGTGGCCACTGTCAGATCTGTAGTGAATGGAACAACATTGACTGCTTCAATCACTGAACTCAACCCATACACCAACTATGACTGCTATGTGACTGCTAATACTTCAATCAGTGAAGGAATACCATTGCAGGTTGTGACAAAACAAACCACCATTTCAGGTAGGCTAATAGCCATTTGTCAGTTGGTTTTCATGCTGTATATAATACAAGTAGTACTTGCATGTAGACATGATTCTGGGAAACTGTTACAAGTATTGCTGCTTATGTAATCCTGTGGCTTGTTGCTCACCTTGTGGTGGCATGGATATTTTTTATTATTTATTTTTGTACAGCTCCATCGTCACCATTGAATTTTTCTGTGTCCACTGTTCCTGGTTCACCTAACCAACTGTCTGCTCTGTGGTCTCCACCCATACCAAAGAATGGCATCATCACTGCATACACTGTGTACTGTAACACCTCTGCCAGTCAGGCATATCCTGAACAGATGATTGGGCCAAATATGGCCACTGTCAGATCTGTGGTGAATTGGACAATGCTAGCTGCTACAATCACTGGACTCAACCCATACACCAATTATGATTGCTATGTGACTGCTAATACATCTATTGGAGAAGGAATGCAATCAAATATAGTTTCTAACACCACTGATGAATCATGTGAGCAATATTTCATACCCAAGTGCAAGGTCTTGTGTAATGCACAGTATATGACATGTAGTATTCAGTCAATCATGATTTACTAATCACTTACTATAATGCTATGAATATTACTTCCAGTACCAGGACCTGTAACTGCTCTGAAGGACATCGGCAGTACCTTCACCACTATTACACTAACCTGGCTTCGCCCTGCTGTTCCCAATGGCATAATCAAACGCTATGAGGTATTATGGAGGTCAAAGGTCATCACCAATTCTTCTGCCACACAAGTCACAGTGGCTGGACTTGCAGTTGGAACTAGCTACAATCTAAGTGTTGTTGCTCTTACTGCCAAGGGACAGAGTCAACCAATTTTCCTTCAAGCAAATACTGCATCTATTCGTGAGTCTTTAATTATCTTACTGATCAAGATTCATGTATGCACAATTATCTTCTTGCGCATCTTGCCCTCCATTAGCTGAAGTACAGATCATATTACTTCAACCCCTCTCCAATACTGCTGTCCAGATATATTGGAATAGTACCCTCGATGTGGCAGGAAGCATCATAATTGGTTATGTAGTGCATTTCCGTTCTACGTTCAGTGTAAAGCGGCAGACAGGTGGTGTTTGGACCAAGGTATTCCCCTCAAGTGCCTCATTTGGGATCATCAGTGGCCTGGAACCTAGCTACAGCAATTACGAATTCAGTGTACAGGCCATGCTTAACCTATCAGGACAGCCAGCAGTAAACCCATTTGTGACATATAAATCTTTGTCAAACATACAAATCCTTACTCCAGGTTAGATTAGTATATCACCTTTGCAAAAAATTATGCCTGCTTCTGAATACCTCCATAGCCCCAATCTCCTACCAAACAACCACCACGGCCCTCGGAGCTACTCTGGCTATCTTGGTCATGGTACTCATTGTACTGATTGTGGTTGCTGTCATAGTAACTATTTTGATCATGAGGAGAAAGAGGAAAATATTTATAGTAAACATGTATGGCATTTCCTGCATTCATTGCCTAACGTTATAATTCAAGTGACTTTTTTTTTTCACCACTCTTCCTAGGCAGCAATATTCAGTCAACGCAAAACGTTCCAACGACATTATTGCAATGAAGGATTTCAGTGATGTGATTACAAACAGGTAAAAAGATTTTTTTAAACAAGCGTTTAGCCATTGCATCAAGATGTTAAAATTAATCAATTTCCAGATGTTCAAATGCGACGACGTTAACGACACATCATGGTGAAAGTGTCAGGAAATATTCCATTTAAATAATGAAAATTACAGCTTCAACCTTCTTACACGTACACATATGAATGAAAATGCTAGTTCATCATTTAATTTAGTGCATTATTAATTTAAAAGGATGCTTTTTTTTCTAAATCTTAAAACCGTAACAATACTTCTCATGTGGTACTGTGTTTCTTTCTGCCAACTGATTATCTTTGTGACGTCGAAGTCCTGCATTGCATCGCGCGACCATCCCAAATTTGTGTTTGCACGCCCTCAGCCACTCGTTCTTGGCGTAGCTGGCTACCTAGTCGGGGGACCAGACCCATTAAAACAGATACATAATTGGTTTGGTCACGTCCACAGACATTTTGGTGGCAGCGGAATGTGCAAATCTATGCATTGTTGAGATTAAGATTAAAGAAAATAGAAAGCGGAATAGCAACAGTAACAGCAGAAGGTAGGAAAGCCGTCACATGTGAATAAGCTAGAGTAATGAACACACCTGGACAGATTGATTGGGCCAAATTTGGACACTGTCAGATCTGTGGCGAATTGAACAATGCTAGCTGCTACAATCACTGGACTCAGCCCATACACCAATTATGATTGCTATGTGACTGCTAATACATCTATTGGAGAAGGAATGCAATCAAAAATAGTTTCTAACACCACTGATGAATCATGTGAGCAATATTTCATACCCAACTGTAAAGTCTTGTGTACCTCCACAGCCATTGGGATACATACCCAGTTGAGCTCAGTGCACTTCTGGTCATTGTTGGCGTGCTTTCCATCCTTCCGCTAAGAGGGCAGCTAGCTGACCCTGCTGTGGTACTCGCTTCAACAACAGGGTTGAACCAAGCGGTGAGACCACAAGGGCTGCATGTTTAATTGGAGCAAACCCAATTCGGCAGACGAACATCAGGCGGCAGCTCTAGTAAGTACAAATTCCGATGTACACGTGCACGTAAATATATCGGTAATCCATAATTGGCTACTATGTTCCTAGGAATCTATTGCTAAAATTAAATATAGTCTCACGCCACAACAGGCTTCGAGATGTGTTTCTGGAGACTTGCAGGCGAGCCTGCGTAGGTGCCCGTGTTGAAGCAGGAAGTGGTTTTGGGCATGACCAACGTCGTACACGACCTGCTGAAGTCTGGTCCCTGACTGGATGCTAGGCGAGCCAGCTGCATTTGACATTACCGTCACATCGCCGCTTAATCCAAGTACCTTTACTGAAGCGAGTGTGACGGCAGGGTCCACAACTTTGGCAGCTGAACAGCGGAAGCATAACGCCAATGATGAGAAATGTTCTGAGCTTGGGTGGAAGTGTGTCCCACTAGCTGTGGAGAGTTATGGGTGTTGGGGTACAGAAGCTAGGCAGCACCTGGCACGATTGGCTTCTCGTCTTGCTACACGCTACAACATCTCGAAGTCCCAGGCTACCTCCAGTCTGTAGGGGAGACTCAACTTGACCCTGGTGAGGGCAAATGTTCGAGCTCTGCTGTCCCGCCCAATGTTCTTTCAAGCTGTTAGATAGTGTGTTACATAATAATCCTGTAGGTGCATTTATTCCCAATCGTGTAATAATAATAATATTTTATTAAAAAATATTACTAAATGCAAACAGTAAGAATAATAATAATAACAAGGGGACCCGCTAGGGCCCATGCTGTTTGCTCTTGTTCTCCAGAAGCTCATTTCTACCATTGATGCGGATGATGAATGTTTACAACTTCTGCTTCAGGCATGGTACCTAGATGATGGTGTGCTTGCAGGTAAAAGGTCTGCAGTCCTACGTGCTTTGCATCTTATTGAAGAACTGGGACCTCATATTGGCATTGTCATCAATTTCTCCAAATGTGAAGTTTTCAGTCCCCAAGGCAACCATTTGTTTCCACCAGCTGTGAAGTCATCTCTTTTGCCTAACTTAGAGATCCTTGGGGTACCGATAGGTGACTATTTGCATTGCTCTCACTTCATTGCTGAGAAATGTTCCAAGGCTAAGGTGCTGCTCACTGCCCTAGTAGAGGTGGCTGACGCTGACCTTCATGTTGCAGCTTCTCTTCTTCGCATTTGTGGTAGTTATTGTAAATTAGTGCATTTAGCCAGAACCACTCCGCCTAGCCTCTCATGTGAGTCCCTGAAGTTCTTTGATGAGGAGGTAAGACGTTGTTTCTCTATTTGCATAGCAGCTGACATCGCAGACGATCACTGGAAGCAAGCGCAACTTAGCCTTAGCTTTGGAGGACTTGGCTTTCGTTCTTTATCCTACCACTCATGTGCTGCCTTCATCTCATCATTGTCTTCTTCAGGTTTTGGTAGTGCTAGTAATCGCCACTTGTTGAGCGCTATTTCGAAGTTCAACAGCCTTGTGTCCCCTGCAGAGGTTATCACAGTGGAGTCTGTTTTGTCCTCTCCTCTGTCCCAGCATGCCTTGTGCAAGAAGTTGGATGATCATCTTTTTCAGTCTATCTTGATGACTTCCTCTCCTGCCAATAAGGCACGACTTCTCTCTGCCTCTGCTCCTCATGCCAGCTCTTGGCTTTCAGTTGTCCCCTCGGTGGGTTTGGGCTTGCATCTTGATCCAGCCGAGTACCAAATTGCAGTGTTGTGGTGGCTAGGTATGAACTCTTCTATTCAATCAGTGTGCCCATTCTGCCCCGATATCACTTTGGATCCTCTCGGACATCATGCGGTATCATGCAGACATGGTGGGGACGTTGTCATCAGACACAATCGCCTGCGAAACATCTTTGCAGAGTTTTGTCGTCGTGCTCACCTATCGGTAAGAGTGGAGGTTGGTCAAGGCCTTTCAAGAGTCCAGAGTAACTCCCGTCCAGCTGATGTGCTAGTCGATGCATGGGAAAGGGCGAAGCCAGCAGCCTTCGATGTTACTGTTACCTCCCCACTCACTCCTGCCACTTTGCATGACGCGTGTAATTCAGCAGGTGTTGCAGCTCACAAAGCAGAGTGCCGAAAGCACTCTTCCAATGACCCGAAGTGTCAGGAGCTAGGGTGGGTATGCGTTCCTCTGGCAGTGGAATCGTATGGGAACTGGGGTAAAGAGGCCCAGAACACCTTCGCTAGACTAGCTTCCATCCTCTCAATCTCCCTGCACTGCCCCAAGGCAAAGGTCCTGACAGAGATTTATGGGCGGTTGAATACTTCATTAGTGAGGTCAGTAGCTAGGGCAATCCTGTCTAGAAGATGCGTTCCAGGTTAAAGAGTGTAGCTTTAGAGTGGAACTGTACATACAGTACATACTTAGTTTATATGTAGTCTAATGATATGTAATAACTATTACTGCTAATGTGCATTATTTCTATTCATGTATTCTGTTATCTCTAAAAAAAATAATAATATTAAAATAAAAAAATAATCAGAAGTAGATATAAAAAGACTAACTCTAGGTACTACCATGGTATTCTCGCTTGGTTTGTCAGGCAAGGGACCTACATATATAATCAAACACCATAACCTGCAGATGAGAAATGTGAGGCTTCGGTTAGTAAAGCCTGCGTTATTTCATGCAACGACGCCGATCGATATGTTACTCGTTTGGATTGATGTACTCTCAACAACAATAAAATCTCTACACATGCACGGGATTAATATAGGCAAATCCATGGATATTAGAGGTGGAAACCGCGCACGTGCGCCATACATTTCAACGGAACGTCGAGCGGACAATCCTGGCAGTTGCTAATTGGTAAGTCTGACGCCTCGCACCCCAGAAGTCTATCGTAAAGTTAACTTGAGACACAAACAGAGAGCAGGAAAAGATAGAGCATAAATTGCAGATTACAGAGAGCTAAGAGTTATGTTTTTAGTACCTTCCTAAAGGGAGTTACTAGACTTGGCGCACTTCGTCTCCATTTTGAAACTCGCAGACGCTACGCCCGAACAAAGCGGCGCAACAGTGCGGCGTTAGGATAGGCAGATAGAGCACAGTGTTTTACATACCACAGTATAGTTTTTGCGCTGTGAATGTGTCACACTCAGCAGAAATAAGTAAATGTTTGATTTTTGACCAGGTACGAAACTCTCATAGCGACTGTAGCTTTGTCGTCAAAATTACAAGACTTGGTTTCTAGATAGCTAGATGAATATTACGTGCCAACGGATAGTTGGTTTACTGTCAATACGCATTATAGAGGAGATAAAAAATTATTAAGTTAAGCCTTACAAACCCGCGCTCAATTTACATTATACGCAAGTTACGCTGAATGCAACTACAGAATAATGTGTGATAGATCTAGACACAAGTTTAGATTAAGCCTGTGTCGCACAAAACATGCATTGAAGGGACTTATTGTGAAGATTCCAAGGGATAAAGTGGTAGTGTTTCCGGATCCCATAAGCAAACTCCACTTGAGGTACAGAGTGTTACTGTTGCACATAGTCCGTAACGCTGACACTGTACTATTTCTTTAGGTATCCATTCCATTGCTTGTTTTGTCTTCAGCTCCAGTGTCTAGTTTGGATTTGTCTTGAACGTCGTGCTGATTCACTACATCAGATTCAGCCATTTTCTCTGTAAAGGCCTGGGTACTGGAACTGCCTGGAGTGTACCTGTTGATTGGTGTTGATTGGGTTGGTTTCCAATCCCTTACCTCTAGTATCCATGGCAAATCTAAATATACGACCGCTTAAATATCCGTTGTCAAACCGCTTGTCACCCATTCTGAAACTTAGTCGCGCATGCTGAAACATTTCCCCATGCATCGTGAAACATTCTGGCTTTTCTGAACCATGTGTGGCCATTCGAGACCATATGTGGCCATTCGAAACCATGTGTGATTTTTGGCACGGATTCCACACCATAGTTAACTGGCACATGTACGTATTGACATGATAGTTTGAAAATAGGGGTAAAATGCCTCTATCTACGATTTAGTTCGTTTGTGTGGCTGTAGAATTGCTCCCATAATCAGTGGAGCAATGGATATGCTGTGCTCTTTGACAACAGAGAGGAGCCTGTCGACCTTGTTGTGGATACATTGATATGTTCTCAGCATGACAGGTGTTAAATCCGGCATGGATAGACTTTGCCCCCTGTTCACCTAGGAGACCAAAGCCTGCACCCGTCCGCCTTGCCCAAGGGACAGTATGCAGGAGTACCATGATGACTGGTGGTGCTGATTTCAGTACTGACATCTGGCAATAAAGGTATACATCCATGGAACAGCAAGGATACTTCACATTGATACAACTGAAGGCTTCAGACCACCTGACCATATATGTGGTGCATACTAGTACCCTTCATGGGAGCTCCAGTGGCTGGCATAGGAGCTCCAGACAGATCGGGCATTGCAGTGATCCAGGATAACTGAATTGTACAAGCTGCTAAGCGGCATATCATGATCAGGTGGTGGTGCAATTCCTTTGATAGTTGGAACAATAACATCAGTGGTTGTCGGACAACCAATCCGATGTGGGGGTGTCGGCTTAGTGCCTCTTTTGGGATAACATACCTGTGCATGAAGAAAAAATACCGACTATACAAGATCACAATAATATAGATGAGCCTCGCACTCAGTTGCTGTGGTGGAGCTGTAGCAAGTGATGGGTCTGTCCATGATCTGCTAGTATACGCGTATCAGGAATTTCGCACCTCATGTAAGAATAGAAACTGTTGTGTTCTTAGCCTTTACTATATGCACATTAGATACCGATGAGCTGGTGAACATTTCTGAAATCTCACTTCTGCGGAATCATGTGGACTGTTCTGTACAAGTTGACTACCCATGCACTGTGACGAAGAGCTGCTGAGGACTTCTCATTTCCCCTCGATGAGCTCGTCTCTGAAACAACTGTTCAGACACACTACATGGTCCTCACGCAATGTGGGCAATAGAAGTGCAGTACTGAAAAACCATTTAGTTGCAAGTTATGACTCATATCTTGCAACTAAATAACCGTTTGTCAGTATTGGGTGTAAAGGGGCCCTATTGAAATGAATGGCTATTGGCTAATACAAATTTCCGTGTATTTCGAATTCGTATAAATCCGTGATAGACTCATTCTCGATGTAAATATCAGAGCCATTTGTAGACAGTTCAGACATCCAGAATATTAAAAAATGTCAAATCATGAAATTTAAATGAAGTAAGTCTAGATCCCTTTCCGCGATTATTAATGTTCCCATTTCATTACATGACGAGGGGTGCGCCTAATATAGCTACAACGATGCTATGGATGTACTGATAGAACGATGCCATGTCCAGAGAACTAGACCTTTGTGCACTTTTATAGTGCGTGGGGTAGCTTATAAGCTATTGCATACTAATTATAGAACTCGCAGATTCTTAAAACCCACAAGTACATAGTTGGGGCACGTCTTTATACTGCAAAGACACACAAAGACACACAAAGACAAACCAGAAGGCACAAAGACACGTGAGGATGCTACAAAGAAACACAAAGACACTGAAAATGCTCGCTACCTGACATATAACAATTTTCGATAAATTTGCACAAAGACATTCAGCTAGACGTCTGTATTCAATTGGCACCCACAAAGACACTTCAATGCCATTCTAGACCCGACATCGTTTTAAAATAGTTGTCCGATCGCTCGATTATTGATGAATCGTGATTTAGTAAATAAACTACATCATGAAGTGAAATCAATAAAAAATAATTTGGGCTCTGCATAATGAAATGCCAAATTCAACTAACAGTACTGAAACACCTGTCTGTTGCAACACTATATTTATTTCTGATTTGTACGCATTCCATGACCACTGGATTTCTGCGATGGCTTTTACATTTTGCTTGTGTAGTATGGAAAAAGAAGGTTCTTTTGTAGATGCTATGTACTTATTAGCAGGTGGGATGTTTATATAGCCTAGAAGTTATCGGGAACTACGGTAGTAGTTCCTATATAGGAATTGACCCGGGTCGTGAAATCATTTTAAAAACGCGACACGCGTATAACTCGCATACCAAGAAACGGATAGTTTAGCTCTTTGTTGATATCGAACCAGAAGGCTTAGACGGTCATTTTACTGTTTTGTTCCAGTCTTCAAACTGTTTGCTTTAAGAGAACAAAGAAAGCTCGTGTTTTTCCTCGTCCTCAAGCCAATTCTTCTCCGTCTTCTGCGTTATGAACTTCATATTTTGCCATGACATCATGTCTCTGGGAATGGTGTAAAGTCTCCTAACGCATCATTTATTTTCCTGAATAAATAACCTATAAGCGATATCAAGTAAAATGTGGAGCAACAAATGAATAAAATATGTATCGGTCACATTAATAGGAAAGAACTGTTTCTTTTTTGGTTTTTTATTTGTTTATAATTAACCATGCAATCTTAGTCCAAACCTTTCCTGCTATTCATTGTACTGGAACTAATGCATATTAAAATGCAACGTTTGTCCTCAATGTAGGGCTACAGATTGCCCTGTATCACTTTTTACTCGTAGATCTGCAGGAGTACGTACATGGCGCAGTCTGTAGAGGTCCAGTACCCTGTGTGGGCTGTGAGCAAGTAGCTGATGTCAACCACACCCACTGTCAAACTGACGTCTAGTCGCTCCTTCAGGCGTTCTATGGATATGGATAAGTAGATATGCAATTATGGTGCCATCAGTTGTCATATTCACTTACCGGTGGGAGATAGGTGATCATCTGTGTCAAACAACTAAAGATATAGACATCAATTTGACATCAAGTAATTTGATTGTCAACATTGCGGAAGTATTTTTTATAATTATATGCATAGGAAAACATTAAATGGCTCTGCCACACACCCCACCCCTCATCTCCTTCCCCCACAGGTCATACAAACACACACACACACACACACACACACACACACACACACACACACACACGTGTGACTCCACGTACCTTGTCATTGTCTTCCTTTGACTCAGGTGCCTGCTCCTTAGAGACCGCACCCATCGGGCTGGACATCCAGGAACCACTCTGTTCACTTTGGGCAGCAAGCGTCTGGTCTGTCTTGGGTCCCTCGACGTGATCCAAGGATGCCTTGGAGGGTCTGGAGCTGGCATTGTCTACCTTCACTGGCTTGATACTGGCATAGGCCTCATTGATGAGAGGCTCCAGTCTGTAGACCTGCAACACAACACACACAACCACATGTACATGCATACACACACATGCACACTCACATACACACACACACACTCACATATATGCACAACAGTATGGGCCAATGCCTATACATGTATTGGATTTACAACTTCATAAAACTGATTACCCAAACACTTTAGGACCAAGACAGAATGGTCTCACCGCAGGATCAAAGGGATGGTGAATGTTATGGATCCTCCTGCACACCTCAGTTGGGACAAGACTGGCAGAGCTACTGTGACCTCTCTTGATGTCATGCGTCCTCATCAGAAGGAATATCCCAAGGGGGGACCCCACTGCAAAAAAATGCTCAACCTTTTTTGGGGAGGAAAAAAACATTAGATGTGATATCATTAAATGCTAAAAGACCCATAACTGAAGCAGTCTTAACATATCCGCATTAGTATATACACATGAGCAAACACCCAAGTTGTATAGCACTTGAGCCCAGCTGCCCCCTTTCACATTGCATGTTCAATTCACCACCACTACCACCAACACCCCACCCCCACCACAACATGATATGTACTTCAAACATACATACATGGAAGACTAGCTTCAGATGGTCCCCAGGCTGCTCCTTAACACTGGAGTCCTCTGCACAGGTGGAATCTAGGGAGGGGGGGGGGGGGGGGGGGGTCACACTTGCTAGGTCATGTGACCATACAGTTCAGGCAGCACATTATACAACCATGGCATCTACAGCCAGCCAAATGGTGTCTTGTTAGTTCAAATCATGTGTGTATGTGTGGTAAGGACCCTCAGGATCATACATCAAATTTGTGTACAATGCACGCATATGGGAGACAGTCGGAGAAGGGGGAGGGTACATATTATTAATAGTTATGTCACAGCAGTGTCAGCCAGTGTACTTGCAAGCACACAACTTGTTTAGTCTAAACTATTACCTGATCCACTACTCTCCTCCCCAGTCTTTTCTGTCCCAAACTGAGTATACTGATCCCCCTTCACTCCTTCATTGATGTCGATCTTTACAGGAAGAGACCGGCCCACCGGCAGGGGGACTGGGTTCACATGTCTGATGTTGTTGGCCAAGCAGGTATCATGCAGGAGGTCATAGATCATCACTGAGCCAACGGAGTGAGCAAAGACAGACACAGTTCCACCATCTTCATGGAAGTGTGGATGATGCTTGATGAACTGTCTGTACTGGCTATTGATGGCTGTGTGGAGCCAACACAGAACCTGGTTTTTATTTGGGGGGTGGGGGGGGGGGGGGGGGAGGAATAAATGCCTAAATGTAGTTACTGCTATATGCTTGTGAAAGTATCACTGAAATTATTACATTCTACTATCAGGTAAGCACTTGGATACATTGTTGCAGCACAGGGGTAACGGGAATAAACGTGTCAGTGATAGCATACATTACAGTGGTCCCCCCGCTGTGAGTTAACAGAACACAACAGGTAAAAGGTACGTACATAATATCTCTCATTGCTATAGCCTTTCATGGGCAAAAACACATGATATACATATGTCTGCCTGGCACTGAGAGATGTGTGATGTGCTTCTTTGTAGCCATTCACAAGGTGTGGCATGGGCACCTACCCCATGGCCATACTTAGTGCAAGGTGTGGCACGAGCACCTACCTCATGGCCATACTTAGTGCAAGGTGTACCATGGACACCTACCCCATGGCCATACTTAGTGCAAGGTGTGGCATGGGCACCTACCCCATGGCCATACTTAGTGCAAGGTGTGGCATGGGCACCTACCCCATGGCCATACTTAGTGCAAGGTGTGGCACGAGCACCTACCTCATGGCCATACTTAGTGCAAGGTGTACCATGGACACCTACCCCATGGCCATACTTAGTGCAAGGTGTGGCATGGGCACCTACCCCATGGCCATACTTAGTGCAAGGTGTGGCATGGGCACCTACCCCATGGCCATACTTAGTGCAAGGTGTGGCATGGGCACTTACCCCATGGCCATACTTAGTGCAAGGTGTGGCATGGGCACCTACCCCATGGCCATACTTAGTGCAAGGTGTGGCATGGGCACCTACCCCATGGCCATACTTAGTGCAAGGTGTGGCATGGGCACCTACCCCATGGCCATACTTAGTGCAAGGTGTGGCATGGGCACCTACCCCATGGCCATACTTAGTGCAAGGTGTGGCATGGACACCTACCCCATGGCCATACTTAGTGCAAGGTGTGGCATGGGCACTTACCCCATGGCCATACTTAGTGCAAGGTGTGGCATGGGCACTTACCCCATGGCCATACTTAGTGCAAGGTGTACCATGGACACCTACCCCATGGCCATACTTAGTGCAAGGTGTGGCATGGGCACCTACCTCACGGCCATACTTGGCACTTGTGTATAAAGAGATGTCACTGACCATGTCCGTGAGAGTTTTGGATCCATGGAGAGTTATATTTTTGAGCATCTCTGGCAATTAAGAGGCAACATAGAGGGTTAATGCATACACACACACACACACACACACACACACACACAACACACACACGCATGCATGCACGCATGCACATGCACACACACACACACACACACACACACAAACACACACACAAACACACACAGACCCTCATCCAAGGTCAACGATGTCCTCCAATCCAGTGGGATAAACTCAACTCTCCCTTTCTTCCACTGCTCAGCAAAGTTCTTCTTAGCCACCTGGGTACACGCCTCCCTGAAGCTGCAGAGGTTAGGAAACATTATCTACCATGATCCATCTGCATGCAAACAGAGAAAGTAACTTGTTCAACCTCTACCTTCTCAGAGCTTATGGTACTGCCATACTGTCCAGATTCTTTCCCTCTGACAAGCATTTTTGTGTTCTTTTAGACTTTATAGGACGCTCATACGTATCAATTACTAATTTCTTGTGCACATACACACTCAGGCACACGCACACACACACATGCACACACACACACATATGCACACGCACAGACAGGCAAACACGCACGTGGAAAAACACAGAACACATACAAACACGCACGCGCGACACACACACACGCACTCACATAATCACACACACACACACACACACACACCTACATACATACATGCATATATACACAGAAAGAAAAAACCACTCACTTAGTGATGTCAGATGTATCCATGTTCTGCCCATTACCATGGATGACAAACACCAGGTGACCGATTGGTGGAAGTTGGTCGTCCTGAGAGGCACTTTCCTTGTACCCCCTCTTCACACATATACCACTGAAGGACTCTGATTTGTTCAAAATCTCACCATTTTTGGTCATCACCATCATTGCAATTTCCTTTTTTTGCTTCCAGATGTCTCCATTGCTCATCCAAATGACTTCACACGTTTCAAGATCCAATCGGTCAACCACAGCTTAAAGTTAATGAGGACAGTTACCATGGTAATGAAAGGAATAAAACATGATTCCTAATGTGATCAATATTTGAAATGATCATGTAACAGGTAGTAGGAAAGGAGGGAGGAGGGAGGAGGGAGGAGGGAGGAGGGAGGAGGGAGGAGGGAGGAGGGAGGAGGGAGGAGGGAGGAGGGAAGAGGGAGGAGGGAGGAGGGAGGAGGGAGGAGGGAGGAGGAAGTAGGGAAGAGGAAGGAGGGAGGAGGAAGGAGGGAGGAGGGAGGAGGAAGGAGGGAGGATGGAGGAGGGAGGAGGAAGGAGGGAGGAGGGAGGGAGGAGGGAGGAGGAAGGGTGATGGAGGAAGGAAGTTTGAGAGAGGTTGAGGAGGGGCCTTTCTAGGAAATTTGTGTTATCAGTGACATATAGGTATATGTGTGCTTGTGTGCAGCTTACAGTTGCCGTGTTGTGGAGGCTTGCCCTGACCCTTCAGCCCTTCATCAGTTGTTTGCTTAAGCATAGCATCATTCAATTTCTGTTGAGAAGAACACCTCTATTCCATCACTTAGTTATATCTTTAGTCACCTTTTTCTCATAGACATGTACCACTGTTCCACTACCTTATACTACATCCAAGGAATATCTTTTTTAAATATCACTCACCCCTGTGCCCTTCACCTCACCAGTCACCCCAATACCTTCACCTCAACCAGTGCCCTTCACCTCACCCCAGTGCCTTACCTCACCTCAGTGCCCTTCACCTCCCCCTGTGCCCTTCACCTCACCCCAGTGCCCTTCACCTCACCCCAGTGCCCTTCACCTCACCTCAGTGCCCTTCACCTCACCAGTGCCCTTCACCTCACCACCCTTCACCTCACCAGTCACCCAGTGCCCTTAACCTCACCACCCTTCACCTCACCAGTCACCCAGTGCCCTTAACCTCACCACCCTTCACCTCACCAGTCACCCGGCGCCCTTAACCTCTCCCCTGTGCCCTTCCTCATTCTGAAATTTTATTTCTCTCTCTGTTCTGTCCCGTCCTATCCTATCTTTCTCCCACATCCTTCCCATCTCTCTCCCACACTCTTCCGTTCCCTCCTCACCTCTTTCCCCACTCCCTCACCACCACTCCTTCCCATCTGTCCATCATCCCTTCCCATTTCTCTCACACTCATCACCTGCCCTACCTCTCGCTCTTTCTCCAACCCCTACATCAAACCCCTTTGGCAATTATTCTCTCTGTGTATCCTCCAAACTCCCTTCCTTTCCCTCCCTCCAAATACCCACCTTGTCTCTCATCTCAGGACCACAGTGCTTCTTCTCAATACTCAGTGCCTCTGCCTCCTCAAAAGGGTACCACTTATCCCCTTGGACCTCAAACCAGGTGCCTCGGAGCATTGTGAAGTGATCAGCTGCAATGGAAGCCAGCTCTCCATTAGCACGCCCACACATGCATACGTAACTACACCAATTCAATGGAGGACGGGTATTGGGAAGATCAATCTCCAAGAACATTGGGATGAAAAGGGTTAAAGTGGCGCTGAAGGGGAACAGCGTTGAAGTAACGTTTGTTCTACTCATAATTGAAAATGATTGTTTGCCAGAAATTCAACATCATCACAACTGGTTGAGCTACCACATAAATACATCTGGGAGATATGGTGGGGGCATCATGCCAAGTTGCTTAGCACAGGTTAGCCAAAATAATATAATTCTAAGTTAAGAGAAATGATGCAACTTATGAAGTGCTTAATTTAATTATATTTGACCCTATTTGTATATTAATCAGCTATATGTTTACAACTATAAGGCTGACCATGCTTAATCTAAGTGAGACCTTGCAGGTCTCCAATATGTGGTCATCATATCATTAAACAGCAATGGCTGCATGCATTGGGGAATACCTTTCAGTGTTTTCACCAGCTCATGATATCTGGGTAACTTGTCCAAAACACCTATAAAATCGTCAAACTTCGTCTTAGTATCGTCAAGTTTAATAGCTCTTTCAACAGCCCTCAGTAGTTTAGCAGATTTGCTTTCTTGTGACGACGCTTTATCGTTGTCCACTTCATCCTTCTCCTCCCTCGTGATCAAACCAGCTGTGCACAACTGTGGGGCCACCTCACATGCATTTATCTTTTTAGAATTGTTTCTGAAAACATCTTGCGGAGCTGAAATGTAAAATGGACGTGCTCACTCAATTATACAATAACCATTTTGGACACTAACCGATGTGCGTTCCAGCCCATACACAGTACATTGGCATACACCATATGCAAAATTAGAACAGCTAGTACAGAAATGTCCACACAAACATGGATGTGGAAGTCTGGTCACCAACATGGTACATTTGAGCAGTATTACTTTTCCCTCTCCTCCCCCCCCCCCCCCCCCCCCAATCACAAGTAATATGCTATTTCTTGTATGAGACCTCACTGGAATTGTTGTTTTTGAGGTCAAGCAAACAATTCATTTAGTCTCACCAACCACATTTGGTACACAGACATGTAATCACCATAGTTCAGATGTGCACACGTGAGCATGCATGCGCATGCATGCACGCACACACACAAACACACACAAACGCACACATGCACACACACATACATCAGCACACACACATCAGCACACACATCAGCACACACACACACACACACACACACACACACACACATCAGCATGCACTACTGACCACTCCAGTATATGGCTCGGCACATCATTGTTTTCAGGTTGGCTTCGTACAGGTCCCCCATGACGTCAACACCACCGGGGGCAGAGGGGTCACCCAGGAGGGTCTGGTACCTCACCTCGAGGTTCAGTGAGTCCCCACCACTGAAGGGCTGCCAGTCCTTGCCAGTCTTTGTGTGGAACCAGCGAACCTCATGCATTTGAAGGGGCAGTATAGGCTGTGGACCCATTGGTATCAGTAAACATGTACATGTAGGTGACATTTCACTACATAGTTGTATGAAGGGGCAATTTCTTGAGGTGGTACGAGATTGCAATAGAAAACATTGCATAATTCATGTATAAACAAGAACCACACACACATACACACAGCAGTGCCATAGGGCCGGGGTGGGTGGGGGGGGAGGGAGGGGGGGGGGTGTTTTTCATTACATCATAACTGATAATTTTTTATTTCAGTAAAAAGTGGTTCAGTTAAAACTGTAGAACCGGAACGGCCCTGATACATGTACGTACATCCTCATACGCACATGTCCACATATATTCACACACATACACACACAATACACCACACACATCCCCCCGCACGCACACACTTGCATGCACATGCATCCACACACACACACATCCATAAACTCACAGGTGCAGTGAGGTCAAGAACTGGTTGCTGAGCAGACCACTGCAAGGGAGCTTCACAGACATATGGAGGGCCCTGATATACAAAACCTGGAGGGGGAGGAGGGGGGCATGATTATGTATAGAGGTATGGAGCACTTGGAATGGGACCTTGCTGTAGCTGGTATGGAGCACTTGGAATGGGACCTTGCTGTGGCTGGTATAAAGCACTTGGAATGGGACCTTGCTGTGGCTGGTATGGACCACTTGGAATGGGACCTTGCTGTGGCTGGTATAGACCACTTGGAATGGGACCTTGCTGTGGCTGGTATGGACCACTTGGAATGGGACCTTGCTGTGGCTGGTATGGAGTACTTGGAATGGGACCTTGCTGTGGCTGGTATGGAGCACTTGGAATGGGACCTTGCTGTGGCTGGGGACCACTTGGAATGGGACCTTGCTGTGGCTGGTATGGACCACTTGGAATGGGACCTTGCTGTGGCTGGTATGGAGCATTTGGAATGGGACCTTCCTGTGCCTGGTATGGAGCACTTGGAATGCGATCATCTTGTGGCTGGTATGGAGTACTTGGAATGGAACCTTGCTGTAGCTCATATTGTGCAGTTGGAATGGGATCTTGAAGTGTCTGGTTCCGAACACTTGGAATGGGACCTTGCCCTTGCTGGTATGGAACACTTGGAATGGGACCTTGCTGTTGCAGGTATGGTACACTTGGAATGGTACCTTGCTGTGGCTGATATGAAACACTTGGAATGGGACCTTGCTGCGGCTGGTATGGAGCACTAGGAATGGGACCTGGCTGTGGCTGGTATGGAACACTTGGAGCGGGACCTTGCTGTGGCTGGTATGGAACACTTGGAATGGTACCTTGCTGTGGCTGGTATGGTGTACTTGGAATGGGGTCTTGAAACATCTGGTATGGAAAACTTGGAATGGGACCTTGCAGTGGCTGGTATGAAGCACCTGGAATGGGACCTTGCTGTGGCTGGTATGGATCAGTTAGAATGGAAACGTGCTGTGGCTGGTATGGAGTGTTTAGAATGGGACCTTGCTGTGGCTGGTATGGAGTGTTTGGAATGGGACCTGGCTGTGGCTGGTATGGAGCACTTGAAATGGGACCCTGGTAATATGGCTGATGGGGGTACTGTGCACCAGACATCAAGGTGGGGTTGTAGTAAGGTTGTTGTGGTGGTGCACTGGGCGTGGTTTGGCATGATGATGGGGGTGGGGCGGAGGGCGTGGCTTGGCTAGGTTGCTGTGGAGGTTCTGCAGGGTTACTAGTAGTGGGCGTATCCTGGAGTATGGTGGGGAAAGGGTGAGGGTGGAAAGGGTGAGTGATGTGGAGAAGGGGTGTGAGGGTGTGGAGGGTGATAATGGAGAAGGGGTGAGTATGGGAGGGGTAGGTGAGGTGGAGGAGTGTGGGAGGGTGAGAGTGGGAGGTGAGTATTGTAGGGTGAGGATGGGGGAGGGGGAGGTGGGAGGGGAGAGGGTGGGAAAGGGTGAGGTGAGAAATGGGTGAGTTGAAAGTTCGGGGTAGGGAAGGGGTGAATATGGGAGGAGTGGGAGGGGTGAGGGTGGATATTTGGAGAAATGCTGAGACTGTGCTGGTACACAATCAGGTCCACAATTCTCCAGTATCACAAGACGTTAATTTTTAATCTTCCCTTTGCACCCAATCCCTCCCTCTTCCTCCCTCTCCCCTCTCCCCTCCCCTCCCTCCCCTCCCTCCTCCCTCCCTCCCTCCTTCTCCCTCCCTCCCTCCTCCTCCTCCCTCCCCTCCCTCCTCCTCCTCCCTCCCCTCCCTCCCCTCCCCCTCCCTCCCCTCCCCCCCCTCCCCCTCCCCTCCCCTCCTCCCCCTCCCTCCCCTCCTCCCCCCTCCCCATCCCTCCCCCTCTCTCTCCTCTATTACTTCTTGATACATGTTATGAAGAGGACGAGAGTGGACATGAGATGAGGGGAAGGGAAGGGAAAGGGGAGGAGAAGGGAAGGGAAAGGGGTGGGGAAGGGAAGGGAAAGGGGAGGGGAAGGGAAGGGAAAGGGGAAGGGAAGGAAAGGGAAAGGGGAGGGGAAGGGAAGGGAAAGGGGAGGGGAAGGAAAGGGAAAGGGGAGGGGAAGGGAAGGGAAGGGAAAGGGGAGGGGAAGGAAAGGGAAAGGGGAGGGGAAGGGAAGGGAAAGGGGAGGGGAAGGGAAGGGTAGGCCTGTACAGAACATGGTACAGTGTAAAACATTGACACCACAAGGACTATAATACACCTGTAGTTCCCGGGAAGCTGACAATGAACCCATTTCATCACATCTTGATAAGAATAGTAGTGCCAGATTTACATGGTAGAAATACCATAATGGTTCATGCATGACTGTGGGGGCAATTGTCCCTCCCCCCTCCCCCTCCTGCCCCCCATCCCCTTTATTATATAAAGGGGCAAAGGGTTGGGGGGGGGGGGGGGGGGGGGGGGCTACACACCAATCCTAAAAATTCTAAAATTTAGGCCCCCTCCGCCTATAGACACACCCATTAATTCCCCCTCCTCTCCTCCCCCACCTTTAACTCCCTTCCTATGCATTAGGGGTTAATAGTCAGCACTCTATAGTGACTATAACGTTTTCAAAGCTGTTAGATATATTTTTTTTTATCCATGATACCAAACGTCACTTGTCCCATTACTAACATCTTGAGATGATGGGAAGTTCCATTAAATATATGCGCAGGCTAGTGCACTTTCTATCCCACTATAAAACACAGAGCTTAGTTTTTGCCTCTTTCGCCATTCACGACACCATGGCATGAGCAGGATGATGCACACAGTCGGTAGTCAATTCATTTTTTTATTTCACCCCTAACCTCCCCCATGCACTCTTGTCCTCATTACACCTGGACAATCCATGCATAATTTCATTACAGCTTTGAAAGGTTCTTGAACTCTTTGGACCTCCCAATTGCAATTTGAGCCATATAATCATGTCGTCTCTTCTTTTCATTTACACTACACCACTACACGACATGTCACGACAGCGTGATAGTTGGTACTTTGGCAGGTCTAGTTTACACACCGCGGCCAACCCTGCATAAGTGTACTACTACATGAAGTGGCACCTCCACCTGTAGAATATATACACGTACGGAACACGTTACGGATCGGCTGGATGCGCGCTACCTTAACAACAACAGCGCTATATAAAAGATACGGGCCTATGAGATAACGAGAGGTCTGCGTGTGTCTCTGGAACTGCATGACATGCCAATTACAACAGTCGGTCTGTGTTCATTTCATTATAGCTCAAACGCGGCCTCCGGGTGGACACATATGGCCCGGTCAACCCGCCCGTTCGCACGACATAGCCTCATGCGCACGCGACCTTTTGCTGATATGCGCTAGGGCTAGTAGTAGGTTAACATTTACACGCAGACAAGTCTGGGTCAACAGTTCCATATCATGCAGGCAAGTCGGCTGACCTTGCAGAGCAGTTTAGACGTGGGGGGTCGCTCTGGCTTCAGCAAGCTATTCGGCGACTCTTCGCTTGGACCCGCTCGCAACAGAGACATGACTTGTGGACTATACTGCACTTCCCGGCGCGAATATGTATAACGGTAACTTAATAGGTGGCCCACCAAAAATAATTTGGAGTACGGTTTTATATTACACAGCAAAAAAAACGCGTCGAATCAAATTTTGATTTGCAATTGATTGATCAATGACATTCTGTTGTATCAATCCTGTATCAGAATGTCATTGATCAATCAATTGCAAATCAAATTTTGATTCGACCCCCTTTTTTTTTGCTGTGTTAATATAAAAAATTTTAATGCTGCGCGTTATATTGTTCATAGCCTGCACGGCCTCAAGATCTCTCTCACTGCAAGCAGACTGGTTTTTTTTATTTATTTTTACCATAGTCAGCTTGCAGTGCCTGTCTCTGCATAATTGATCCTTGCGTAACTATACCTTAACTAACATGCGGAACGAGCAGCCTTAAATTGTTGTGCTGCGAAACTCAATTACGCGTATTGGAGGGGCACTTTCTCATCTTGGTCATTGTGCCAGGCCCGTGACAGTGTTTTTGCGGAACGCCTATCCAGAACTGCGCGATGAATGCTGTTATTCCTACCTCCCCCGCCCCCCAACATTTTTACCATGCTAGTTTTTTTTAATAACCCTGGCATTTTCAAAAAAAAAAAACTTAAAAAAAAAAAATCAAAGTTCACAAATCAATTTATTGATATAGTTTAATTAATACAAATTCATGCCAAAGCCAAGAGGATTTGAACCTGGAAGGGCAACTACTACCTTGGTTGCAATGTTCGCGCTTAAGTAGACCTTCATTCCCGTGCTGTCAACGATGCTCATGCTCACAGACAGTGATTGGTTTAACGCTTGTTTCGGTGAATTATATTCCGCCAGTGTAATGTCAACGTGAGTATTAGGAGTAATATCGGCTTCCTATATGTGTATATATGTCAGATTATATGAGACACGCGCGTGTGCACGTGTAACTGAACTTACATTCACGAATTGCACCGTATATCCACCTCCTAGCTGTTCGGTAACTGCGAGTAGGTACTGCTGTGGACCAGTAGAGCCATATTTCTGAAATGCTTGAGTGACGAATCGAGCGGTCACGGTTTGGGGGGGTGTGCTTTGTGATAAATAACGGAAATACGCTGGCAGGAATGAAAGAACAGTGAATTGTGCACGATCTATGTGCATGGTTATGCATGGCAGAATTAGAGGATTTTGGTCAGAAGGCCAATTAAGATGACGTTATAGGTTATTTCATCCAAATGCATCTATATATATATATAATAACATATATATATATTATATTATATACATATAATATATATTTGTGCTTCCAAATCTCTTCCAACTCTCTTTCGCAGCCTCTAATAGGCAGAGAATTAAGAGAATTTATGGACAACACATTCGCGAAGTTTGAACACGGCGTCTTCACACACACACACACACACACACACACACACACACACACGCACGCACGCACACACACGCACACACACACACACACACACACACACACACACACACACACTTTTTTCTCCTACTCTGCTGTAACAATCGACTGACCAACTCTCCGTGACGCTATATCGATATATACTCCCTCGTTATGAGCTGGCTGAGATGCTGTCTCTCATTTGCCATACAACACAGTGCTATTATGTGCCTGCGAGGAAGCAGGTCTTCAATCCACTACCTAGTTTATTGTGCATGACCTCGCCCTATAGTACATGTGGGCAGAATGTCATATTATCAATGGACAAGGGGAGGGTGCCTAAATCATTGGCGCGAATCGAACGGCATACAGTGCACGTACTTCGCACAGTTACATCTCCGTAACAGATGAAATTAATGAACAGAACCGATCAATAGGTACATGCAAGACCATTCTACCAACAAAACGAATTTGAAGCGATTTGCCTAAATTATGGCGTTCAAACCTTGTCGGGGGGTATCGGACGTTGTAATACTGGCACGGAGCACGTACGAGACCCCAAAATGTATTCTATCATATAGACAGATGGTATAGTATGAAGTCTTGAAAATTCGACGTTCATAGCTTTACCGTTCGGACGTTATAGCTAATAAAACGCGAAGTTTTAAAATAATATTTGGGTCACGAAATGAACTGCATGTCCCAAATATTATTGCATCATTTATTTCATTATTGTACATATTTTAATCTTTTCTATTAACGTTTAATTACCAATCGTCCTTATTTAATTAAGGAGCATGCTCCTTACATAAGGACGATGTTGAAGTATTAAAACAATGGCATCAGCTGGGTAGCTACAATTATCATTGATCGAAAGCAGAATTGGTCACATGAATAAGGTAATTTTATCACAGACATCTGTCAAATCCTTATATGGAGATCGAAGGCATCAAGTTGGAATCAGTAACACTTGAATGGAAAGCAGTACCATAAAATTACTCACTTCCTGTACGCCAACGCCAGTGTTACAAACTATAAAATACAGAACTGAAGTGGCAATAAGTGCTGAAAATACGAAGAACGTGGGTCGTTCAGCTGGGAACATATGTGGATTTGAAATTGATGCTGCCTTATTATCCCTTATAGTAGTTTATTGAAAAAAGCACAAGCCTGATTGTCATAAAACGCGTCTCAGATGTTGACATTATTTATATTAATTACGTCGTTCACGTGGCATTCAAAAATGCACGTATTACTGAGATTTCTACGCGACGGACTATAATTAATGCCCGAACTGCGTCATTTTTAAACGACAATATTAAAAAATATTTATTTTAAAAAGAAAACAATACCATGAATGCATGCATGCAAATGTTCTGCTGCTTTACGATCATAAACATTCTTCTAATTACTACTGATCAAATTTCGACACGCAAGCTATGTCTTTCCAGTTTCTTACCTGTTGTATTAAGCTTGTAATTCACTGCATCAAACGGATCGGCAGGCCACGTCAATGTCCGTGCATTTTTTCTCGCATCAATCATGAGGGGGTGCTCACCGACATACAATGTGACAAATGGCACTTCTGAAATGTCAATTCATTATAATTCCTTGTTCGCAAAATGATACACATTAGCCCGGCCCGATAAGGGACCGGGCCTTATTAACGCAATATTATTGAAGGAGTGCATGCATGGCATCAAAATGATGACGTAGCTGATGCATGCATGCATGCGATTGAGATTTTTTTAAGTTCTTCAGGCTAATTTCCAGTACGTAGGAAAGAGGTGTAGAGGAAATATCGTTAGGGATAGCTGGGAATAGTTTGAAAACTTGCAAAAGATGTTCAGTGGATTGACATTCACCCTCCCATTCTTACAGTGATAGATTTTCGTGACAATAATAAATAAAAACATTATCTCTGAGAAAGTTGGTGGGATATAGGTTTTGCAGGCAAATAGTATACTGGTGTAAAAAGCAAGTTTTATCAGAAGGGAAAATGTAATAGTCCTATATTTAGCACACTTCGACTAAGGCATATGCTGTGTCTGTGCTAAATATAGGACTATTACATTTTCCCTTCTGATAAAACTTGTTTCCTTGCTTTTTACACCAATATACTATTTGCCTGCAAAACCTATATCCCACCAACTTTCTCAGAGAGAATGTATTTATTTACTTGTTTCCTTAATTTTTTTAACACCCAAATAGGTACTTTTGCTTAATTAGACTTGATAAGACCTTATATAGGCTTTTAGGCTTTTGTGTATCAAGGCCTAAAATCGACTATGGCGAGTCCTCCAGCAAATTCTAAAGCTATTGGTGCAATTTTCATTGCTTAAAAGTGTTCCTGTCCCGAGTTATGAGTTCCCAAGAAGCAGACGACCCGCCCATTATTTTTGGAAGGGGAACGAGGACAGCAGTATTTTTCGTTCTCGACAACCACGCGGTTCTACGATGTGAAACAAAAACGAAACTGCTCAGTTTTGACTTCTAGATCGATTGCCGCAACAAGTTAGATGATCCGATCGTCGGGAGCAAAGCTACGGTAGGGTCACTGGATTTAAATTAAATTCTTTGTCGGGGTCAAAACCTATATGGAAGTCTCTAGCGAGGCTTCCGATTCCATTATTTCCATTTGCTATTCTAGATACTTAGGTCCTCAACAACTCTTTCTAACCGCTGGAATTTTTTTTTTTGTTTTTTTTTTTTTTCTTTCTTTTTTCAATGCCTGAATTCGGCAATTAACGTTCTTATTTAAAGGAAAACTTTCTGATATCGCGTTAGGTCCCGTTTCGTGCATGGCATGCATGCATGCAGAAACCCCCCCCCCCCCCCCCCCCCCCCCCCCCGACTGTGATACCTGTAAGGATTCTATGTTTTCTTTGGGCGAGGGCGAACTCAGTCCATCTTCTTAGCTACGATGAGAAAATATACGTATTACATAATTGATATATTATATCATAGATGCATGTGCATTCATATTATGGTGTACACGCATGCACGTTTATTAGTGCACGCGCGCATGTGCGTGGTTTGCTGTTTGTGCATATGAGCTCCTGTCGATTTATATCTGTATGCCCGAGGAATTATATGTTTATAATTAATGTTAAGTCATTGACCTGGGATACAAGGAAATGAGATTTATTATGGCAGCTTATATTATACGAGCAACAACCAGGGCATATATGTGAATTTCATTGCAGATACATGTTGACTTGGAGAGTGTAGCATATAAAAGTACGTGTACGTAGAGTTTTACTATGTGTCACTGCATGGTGTTATATGTATGCATGTGCATTTGGCTATATACTATCAAAATAAACTGTGCATGTATTTCTCATGCACTGATTATGTCCCTTTTACCCTCAATTCCCCGCACATCCCTCAAGGAGTTCTTTTCCTTAAAGAGCCGGCCACGCATAGCTCTGCCTAGCATTTCCCCCCCCCCCCCCCCCATTATAGTTGCGTTAGAAGTCACGCGATCCCCAACAGAAAAAGGCAGGGCGGTTTCAACACAAAGAGTAGCATATTTTGTTTCCCGCCATACAACGATATCGATAATAAAAGCCCCTCGGCTCTGTTTGCTTCGCTCTTCTACATCTATGGTATTATATATTTAAGCTGCATGGAGCAAAGAATGCATGTGTATATACAAGGGAAAAATAACGTTTATGGACTCCAAGCATTTTATCTTTCCAAACATTCTGTGACTTGAATCACTAAATTAGTAATGACCTATACTCATGCGCATCAATCTATGATTGAACAGTGGCCATTTTGTCGAGAGTGTAATTGCGTGTAGCACTTTTCTAAATAAATATATTACCTTCTATAACGTTGGAGATATTACAATGTGTTGGAGGAAACAATTAATATGACGTCAAATTGCGTGCTAAATATGTAGGTCGTTTCGTTTATGCCGAATCATGCATGGTGCTTGTTTCCGATCGTCCTAGAAAAAGTTTTTATTTCAGTACTTGTTAGCGAACTTCGCTGTTGTAATCGTTCAACCTCTTTAATTGAGTGCATATGTCTATAGTATGCAGGACACGCTTAAGCAACAACCTTTGTTATTCTCTCTTCTTTGAAAATGTCGGTGAATTTAATTTGTATAGAAGGTATGTTGTATGGGTCAGGGAAATATGCATTTTTACAGGCTTAGTATGATAGGTACTACTTTGCCTAATGCGTTTTCCTATATCTGACCCCTAAAGGCACCATGCTGATATATACTGCAGCGAATAGTACAACTGCCGTCCTTTAAAATGCTTCCAATCCTACCTTGAGTTATGCGCACTTGAAGAAATGGGACTGAGTACGAGAAATGGGTAAATTTAGACTCGTGTCTTGTTATAACAGAACCTACGCATACAACTGTTTGTATATATTTTTAGCGGCTAAAAAGAAAAGGATCCGAACGCGGTTGTCCTTTAGACGCGAATCGAGGTTGACATGCATGCTGCGTAAGAAGTAAGCAGTAAGCTGCATGAAACGAAGGGTCGGACAGGGTTGAAACTTGAAATAAATACATCAGCTGCTGATTATTTTTGCATGTTTCTTTGCCGAACTCTAACTCTGCCAAGTGTGAATGTGTGTTTGTTGAGTTATCGGAAAATCTTTTCTATAGAGCTCTTTCATCGCGTGACTTAATAGCATTCATCTTCTAATTAGTCCGCCATATTGGTGCTCGTTTACAATGGAGAAGTATGCATAGGCTTACGCTTGGTTTTGGTACTTAACATTACTTCAGAGTGTCGTTTAAATATATATGTTATTGTGGTCTAACACATGGCTAACTTTTGAAAAAATATGATTTTTACTTGTGCTCTCGGAGCGCGAGTTATACGTATCAAAAGTACCAAAACCAAGCATAAGCCCATAGTAAACCGAGCACCAATGTGGCGGACAATAAAGCAATTAACGCAATTAAAGCCCACGTGTCATGTGACCATGAAAGAGCACTATAGGATTTTACTCTGATTATGAAATCATCGGCACGTCTATAACAAAACTCCTGACGACCGGATCGTTTCGCTAGTTGTTGTAATCGAATGACAATATGATGAAAGCGGGCTATTACTATGTCGCAAAACAGCGCGGCCGTATAGAAGGAAATGGGTCCTGCCCGTCCCGGTTCCGAGTCCCAGAACACTGCTCCTTCTCCTTCTCCTACTTGACCTACTTGACCACGCATAACTCGGGATAGAAACACTTTTAATTAGTGTAAATTCACCAATAGAGCACTTTCATCGCGTGACTTAATAGCATTCATCTTCTAATTAGTCCGCCATATTGGTGCTCTGTGGGATTACTTCAGAGTGTCGTTTAAATATATATTATTGTGGTCTAACACATGACTAACATTTGTAAAAATACTTGTGCCCTCGGAGCGCAAGTTATACGTATCAAAAGTACCAAAACTATATTTCCGAGCACCAACATGGCGGACAATAAGCAATTAACGCAATTAAAGCCCACGCGTCATGTGAACATGAAAGAACTCTATAGCTTCAGAATTATGCCTTCTGTGATCAAATAGTCGATGCTATATTATGGATTTAGGCCGTATCACATGCTACTCGTATCATTACAAAAGGTACTTGACAAGTTTAGAATTGCCAATACCAAACAAAAAAATACTACAGGAGTAGTAGTTAATGATTTAAATAATCTACTATACGGCAAAAATCGATGAAACAACGAACTAAAAACATTTCAATGAGAAAGTTGGTGGGATATGGGGTTTGAAGGCAATTATAGTGGTGTAAAAGGCGAGAGAACGCGGGTCTGACAAAAAGGGAGTATTTCTATAGTCCTATATTTAGCACATTTGATACGCTGTTGGTGTGCTAAATAAATATTTTCTCTTACTTTTTACACCACCATTGCCTTCATGCATATCCTATATTACACCAAATTTCTCATTAATGTATGGGACAGTGTCCGGCAAAATCACCCTTCTGGATAGTTTTTCAAGTTTTCAATTTTTTTGGTTTTCCATGCACTCCAAAGAGTTTCTATCAAATGGTCCTTACGCATCCTACATTGGACTAATTGTTAATTACCCATACATTTCAATGCGAGCGTTACTTTTCTTTTGCTTGTCTTAGAAAATAAGTACCATCAGGATGATTTTGTTGGGAACTGTTCCATATGCAATTATATCAGTTGGTGATCAGCTAGGTGTGCATGAAATTTAAGTTATATGCTTGTTTATGGCTGGCACGCAATGAACTCATAATATTTATTTGTTCCAATTTTTTATTATCATGCTTGGTTGCAGTGTTGTTTATGAGGAGGTGTGACCGTTATTTTCCACGCAATGGCAAAACTAACCTCAGAAAAGTTACGTGGAGGATACACAGGTGGGTGATTATCCGGATGAAGACACCTTATACATACAGAGAAGAAAACAATGTTTATTATAGCACACTATTAAAATGTAGCAATGGTTATATTATGCATATAGTGTATTAGTCATAAGAAAAACGATGTAGCCTGATATTCATTGTTTACTCTTAAATGTAATCATGTTTTTTGATTACAATAAATATGCAGCAAGAAAGGTGTAACCGGTAAACGTGTACATAATAATAATATGCAAAATAATTGGAACGTTCTATAGGAAAATGGGTCTTGTGGATTTTATTTTATAACATAAAATTCAAATCGATATATGGGACAGTGTCCAGCTAAATCACCCTTATGGTACTTTTTCAAAATTTCCAGAACAAGCAAAAGAAAAGTAACGCTCGCATTGAAATGTATGGCTAATTATAAATTCAGTGCCTAATAACTTTGTGATGGATAGTCCGATTTAGGATGCGTAAGGACCATTTGACAGAAGCTCATGGGTATTCAAGGAAAATCAAAAAATTTGAAAACTTGATAAACTAGCCAGAAGGGTGATTCTGCTGGACACTGTCCCATATCTTCCGAAATATTAATGCTATCGGGTTCCTATTTTTAACACGACATACATCACCATTACTATATGTGAAAATCCATTTTGGTGCCTTACACATGCGGGATACCGATGTTACAAGGTCCGATACCCCGTAGGGTTCAAAACGGCCACATCTCCAGGTAGGTGCGTCCAAATAGGTTCAAATTCGGAGCATACGCACAAGGGTCCTGTCGCTATTGATTTATTCTGTTCGTTAATTTTTTTAAATCCGTTACGGGGATACAACTGTGCAATATTTCCCGGTCGTTTCGCGCCATTTATCTATTACGACTGGCATCGAAGACATATACCGCAATTACGTCCTGTTTAATAGCTATGTCTCCGCCCATCTATACAGCGTTTCCGCTTCTTGCAAACGTCTGGTTCTGCTCCCCTAAGCCTTCTTGGCTTCTTCAACATAGCGAACAGAAGCTAAAGATTCGTAATGCGTGGATTCAGCTGCCATCAGCCTGTGCAACACGGTACGTAGGCCTATAATTACGCGCAGCGTGTTGGCTCGGTCAAACTGCTTGAGGTCCAATTCATTTATGTGTGCACAACGCTACAGAGTATATGGAAGTGCACGGTGTCTAGGGCTAGCTTAATATGAAACACATGTGACTTCTGCACACGCACAGATATATCTAACATACACCCCCTTGTAGCTACATGTATTTACCATCATGCAGTACTCTCATTGGCCTACTAAGACCTCTTTCTTGTTTAATTTATCTTCATTGGTGAACCAATTATATTTGGTTCTACAAAATAATATCCATACAAAATAAAATCCATATAAGTCACACACACACACACACACACACACACACACACACACACACACACACACACACATACATAACCTCAGATCAGAGCAATTGGTGTCATTTAATTCTTCAGAATGCTTACCTTGCAATTGGTTTATGCTTGGCATAGTTGATTGTTTGCCCAAAAGGGGTCAGGCGACAGTGGGTGTGCTGTCCCCTACCCTGAGTGTGACTGGAACCAATGTTACCATTTGGTTAGTCCACCTTGACGCTGGTCAGGGTAAGGTGGTTAGGTCATAGTAGAAGCCCAAAGGGTCCTGCCTGCCATTGATGTATAAACAATAACACCTGTACTAATCCATGTATAAGTGCAGCCAATGCAAAGGTGGTAAGCAATGCAGCTGGCATTTATCTGTAAACAGAGTGATTGCCCCACCCCTATGATCCTTTATATATACATGTGTGACCTGGAACCATACCAGGTGTCAATATTTCGACAGTGTGTTAGATGGGGTATGACTGAAAGTGAGGGAATTAGTTAGATGGAAGCGAGGCTTTCCCAGACTTTTAGCTCAGGGTTGAATGGAAGTGTTTTCCCAGGGGATATTCCAGGCTAGAAATTAGGTGGGAATTTAGTGTATTGCGATGTTGCCATGTGCACTTACACACACACACCATGGACAGTCAGTCATTCACACATCAACATCAATGCTTTGCTATTGCAATTTCCTAATTGTTGACCCAGATACAAACATACTTTAGCAGTCATTCTATTCATCACTTGTTTCTCTTTGTATCTAAATTTGTATTTCAATTGGAGCCTTCGCTTTTTCTAAATTGCCTTGTGTTTCAATGTGCACATTTATGCATGCACACATACACACCACACACCAGCGCTAGCATACACTTGCAACTGCTGTCACATGTTTATTGTTTGTGTTAATTTGTGTTTCTTTGCTCTGGAAATTTACCAACAGGTCACTTGTTGCCTTTTGCACTTTTTAACATATTCATGCACACACACACACAACACGCACACATGTGCACACATGCACACACCCACATGCATATGCACACACACAGGAGTCATGCTTAAATCAAAAACATGTGCATATGCACACATAAAAATGGCTTTGGCAGTCATCCATCAAACACACACACACACACACACACACACACACACACACACACACACACACACACACGCACAACTGGCCTCTGCTTTATAAATTTGTGTTTGAATTATTATCTAATTTCCCAGTTGTCTCTTGTTGCTATGTGCACATTTAGATGTGAACCTGCACTAAAAGAATGCACACTTATGCACATAGGGATGCATGCACAAACACACACACTCACACAAAAAAAACATACACACACACTCTTGTAGACACCATTCTGCTTGGTACTCCACTTGCACTCACATTTGTACCTCCAGCATTATAGCCTGTAGGTCTTTAATTCACCTCATATGCAATTTTTTTTCTACTGGTCCTGTTTGGCTTCCACTAATGTACCCATGGCCTCCACTAAATGCACATCCCATCACCTTCACTAGATGCTCATGTCCCGTGATTCTAAGTAGGTTGAGTAACGCCAGCAGCTAGGTAGGTGCACAACCATACATCATCACCCATAGCCGTTGAAGTTTTCAATATACAACACATGTATCCAGGCTAAGAATCTCCGACACTATGGATACTGAGCTGGCTTCTGTGATTCCATTCATTGTCCTTCACCTTGACCCATCCATCTTGCGACTTGGCTGCATGGACTCATCTCATTAGGTTGACTACTCCACCATCATGATAAGCCTGCTAACAACTATAGGCTCATCACTTCAGTTCACCTCAGTGTATTGCTAGATACTTTGGTAAGGCTTATGGCTCTTGACCTGTCCACCACCTATCCAAACCCCTAACACTATACACAGCATGGTGCCCAGGCCACAAAGATCGAAATATGACACCAATTATTATGATCTGGCAGAGGCGGATCCAGCAGGGGGTTTTGGGGGTTGCAACCCCCCCCCCCCCCTTTTCATATAAGGTACCTCCCCCTCTTCAGCTAAGCAGCCCCCCCCCCCCCTCCCCGCTTTGTGTATCGGGTCTGAAGTGCCGGACGGCACCCCCCTCCGCTTTTTGTATCGGGCCTGATATGGACAGCACCCCCCCCCCCCCTCCCTCCCCCACCCCCACCCCCCGCATTTCATATCGCGGATCTCAACCCCACCTTTTGGAAAATCCTGTATCCGCCCCTGTCTGGGGTGGGTGTTTACACTTGTTGCTGACCAAAGGCATTAGCTATAGATGGCCTCTGCTTGTCAACACCTCCTTACACGTAGCTAATGGAATTTCCGGATGTCATCATATTTATGATGTCATTTAGTGATTGATTGTGTGTGTGTCTGTGTGTATGTGTGTGTGTGCGTGCGTGTATGCCTATGTGCCTGTGTGTGTTTTGTATGTGTTTTGTGTGGTGTGGCGTGGTTAATTGATATGTGTGGTGTGGCGTGGTTGACTGATATGTGTGGTTCTTGTACTCTGGAAAAGGGCTTACATGTATGGGTTGGAAGCCTTGCATGTCTGACAGTGAAATCATTGCTACCCTATCACTACTGATAGTGGTTAGACTGTGCCTCTGTACATGTCTTGGATTGAGTGTAATAGTTTCACATCCAATTGGGGTACAAACACACAACACACACACACACACACACACACACACACACACACACACACACACACACACACACATGCACATACACACACAACACGTACAAAACACATACATACATACACACTTCCATTCATTCCTGAGCCTAAAAGTCTTGGAAATGCCTCCACCTCCATTTAACTAATTCCCTCATTTTCAGTCAAACCCAATCTAACACTGTCCTCAAAATATGGTTCGGGATCACACATGAATATGTAAAGGATGGTAGGGGTAGGCTGCAATCACTCAGCTAAATACCAGCTGCATTGCTTACCCACCCACCTCTCCACCTGTGCATTGACTGAACTTGTACAGGTGTTCTTGTTAATACATCAATGGCAGATAGCACCCTTTTGGCTTCTACCCTGGCCTAACCACCTTACCTTGACCAGTGTCAAGGTGTGGGCTGACCAAATGGTAACCTTGGTTCCAGTCACAATCAGGGTAGGGGGACAGCACACCCACCGTCGCCTGACCCCTTTTGGGCAAACAATCAACTATGCTAAGTACACACCAATTGCAAGCTAAGCATGAGGGAGCATTCTGAAGAATTAAATGACACCAATTGCTCTTGAGGTTGTGTATGTGTGTGTGTGTGTGTGTGTGTGTGGTGTGTGTGTGTGTGTGAGTGACTTATGGATTTTATTTTGTATGGATATTATTTTGTAGAACCAAATATAATTGGTTCACCAATGAAAATAAATTAAACAAGAAAGAGGTTTTTAGTAGGCCAATGAGAGTATTGCAAGATGGTAAATACATGTAGCTACAAGGGGGTGCATGTTTGATATATCTGTGCGTGTGCAGAAGTCAAATGTGTTTCATATTAAGCTAGCCCTAGACACCGTGCACTTCCATACTCTATAGCGTTGTGCACACATAAATGAATTGGACCTCAAGCAGTTTGACCGAGCCAACACGCTGCGCGTATTTAGGCCTACGTACCGTGTTGCACAGGTTGATGGTAGCTGAATCCACGCATTACGAATCTTTAGCTTCTGTTCGCTACGTTGAAGAAGCTAAGAAGGGGAACAGAACCAGACGTTTGCAAGAAGCGGAAACGCCGTACTTGTTGTATATAGTGTATAGATGGGCGGAGACATTGTTATTTAGCAGATACCAGTCGTAATAGGTAAATGGCGCGAAACGATCGGGAAATATGCAATTACTTTGCACAGTTGTATCCCCGTAACGGATAAAGGAAAGATTAACGAACAGAACAAATCAATAACGATGGGACCCTTGTACGTATGCCAGTTCGAAATTTGAACCTATTTGGACGCTCCTACCTGCATGGAGATATGGCCGTTTTGAACCCTACGGGGTATCGGACCTCGTAACGTCGGTACCCCGCATGTTTAAGGCACCAAAATGGATTTTCACATATAGTAATGGTGAGGTATGTTGTGTTAAAAATAGGAACCCGATAGCGTTATTATTTCGGAAGATATATCGATTTGAAATTTATGTTATAAAATAAAATCCACAAGACCCATTTTCCTATATAGAATGTTCCATGTATACATATATAGGACAATACGGTGCTGCCAGCATAAAACCATAATAATCCGCATGGAATGCACAAAAGAGATATGGCCATATTTCCCCATTTCTAGGAATACATAACCAATTATTACTTTGCTAATTAGTCACAGAACCACTGCTACAGCAATGCAACATCTGGCTTTGCCACATGACGGTCCAGCTTGCCTCTACTGATAGGGTTAGGCGTCGCTGATCGCATATTAAGTTGTGTCGGAGCTCCGGTTAATCGGTTAACCGATCGCGAGAATCAAATACGGTTCAACTGGTTCTATTTCGGCTACATAACTGCTTCAACCGCGGTTGTTAAAAAAATTTAAACCTGTTTCACCTATAACAGCATTTTCAGTGGTTCGGCCGGATCAGCTACCTCGGACCGCACTTCATGATCAGGTATTTTGTACCATTAAAAAATCAATTATTAATTTTTTACATCGGTTCCATAGGCCGTGGTCCAAAAAAACCGTCCGAGCGCTATGCGACCCATACACATGTACATAAATAAGAGTGGTGACGTACTACATGCACTGCATATGGTTAGTTTCTTTATACTTGTACGAAACGTCTCTATACAAGTTGATGTAGTAAATGGAGCATGGAAAACCTACGGAACGGGATTGGAAACGCTATATCCATTCTCAGTCAATGCATCATCGTTTCGCATGCATGAAATGATTAAATTCGCGCGGGCTCTATCAAGGGGCGTTGAAGAAACTGGCTTGAGCAGAGACACCAAATGTAGGGAACAAAAGCAAATTATGTTCCGTAGGTCATTGAAGTAAGAATGGAGGGAGGGACTTCGTCCGGCTGAGTTTTTATTTGTGCAGCGGACAAATCCAAGTCAAATCCAAGTTATGGAAATCGATCGGGTATAACTTGTTCAATGACCGCGGGAGGCTATCGCATGGTCTTACGTATTCCGGGTCAAATAACATATGCATGCAATCGTATAGATGCTCACCGTTGAAGGCGCAGGTCTACGTCGCTTCTCCGCCCAAAATGAGCTGGGGACAGCCGTCCGCTTAGGCCCGAATAACCACGAAGGATGTTTCTTGAATGTTTACATGAAAGCCCTCCATTTGAGTACAAATGCCAGCACTTCCGTACCTGCCACATCGTTCTGCAACAAGAACTGATGCTATTTAATTTTCTCTGACACGCAAACGCAAAAATGTCGACCAACCCAAACAATGGTTATTTATACAAATTATACAAATATTGTTATATACCACTGTAGCCCCCGCTTCCTTCCTCCTTCCTCCTTCCCCTCCCCTCAAACAACCCCTGTAGCCCCCGCTTCCTTCCTCCTTTCCCTCCCCTCCCCTAGCTCAACCCTTGTCACAACTTACCATATATAATCATGAACTTGCCCTGGGAGTCTACAAGGCAGGAATGATGGGGAGCAGAGCTGCCATAGGCCAGCCGGCCTGTCAGGCCACCTGACAGGCCAGAGACCTGGCCTGACCTGTCAGGCCGGACTCCTGGCATGTCAGGCCGGACCACGCCCCTCATTGTGCCAATACATGCATATAGTATATGACTGATTTGTACATGTACAGATCAAGCTTACTTCTTGTTCAGAATTCAAATATTAATGTAGTGAAGATGACCGATTGTGAAATAATAATAATCATACTGAGATGCGAATAAGTATGGAACAGTTTATTATTTATAGCACATTGAGCAATAGCATTGGTTTATTACTTCCGAAGCATCCATGCATTGTGCTTTAGCATAATTGATGCCTCCAGCCGTTGGGGAAGTACATGCAGGTTCCCCTGGATCAAAATGGCTCTTGAAAACACTCCGCTCTTTGATGGAGTGGATGACGCTGGAATAGCCAGGTACATTCGAGCAAGCTTTGCATGCAATAGTGGGAAATTGTGTGTTGTGCATTTTACACCATTCCCAGCGATCTAAAGAGGCCATGCATGCATGACATCTACTGATCTGTTCTCCAAGAGTCGAAGCCAAGCATCATATTCCTTAACTGTGTTGCGACTTGCGAAGACTGCTGCTATACACATGCACATTGTTGTTCATTCTTGTAATGCCGTTCAATGTGTCTAGACAAATTAAAGTGCAGTGTTCCCTGGAGAACGGCCTGTGGCAGTAATCACACCACGCTTTATCTGCGTAGGCTTACTGCTTTGATGTATGGACCTTGAAATGAGACCAGATAGCAGATGTGATTGACAACGGAATAACGTAACACAATAACATTAATGATTGATATTTATAAACTATAATATCTACTAATTTGGCCGGCCAGGCCGACCTGTCAGGCCGGACTGGCAAGCCGGCCGGCCTCAGGCCAGACCCCTAGCCGGCCTACGGCAGCCCTGATGGGGAGGGAAGGTATGCTTTTTGTATATAGCTGCACATACATGGTGTAAGGCTTCTTGATTATGTCAGCAGGGGTGTAATTGTTCGGTGTTGTGTAAACACCTTACAAACGTGTATAGATAAGAATACTTTTGTAATTATACGTGTATGTGTGCGGCATGAGTGTGATCAAGTGGCATCAAATCTATCAAACCCACCTTACCGTTTTTCGCTGTTGACAACTGAAGTTCACCAGAATGATGTTTTGGTAATCGTTGCTAAAATGCATTCGAATGCATAGACTCGAATTATGTCACGCAGTGCAATGCAACTACATGTAGCGCAGGGAAATAAACTTAACCAGTCAGTTCCTGCACTGTGAGCACAGTACGGATCATGCCGGTTTACCTATAGCCTTGCTTCACCATGCAGTTCTTCAATAGTGTGCCAGTACTACTTGCAATCTATAGGGTCTTATGTGGACACTTCATACATGTACATAGCGTGTGTCCTGATACAATTATAATATATGTCGCACAAAGTATAATGTACTCACATTAAAAATCAAATAACTACAGGTCCTAATCCTTGTATCCTGTACCACTGAGTAGCTGTTGGAATCGAACACGATGTGCTTTGTGGGTTAAAATGCCATTGCAAAATATCATTGATAGCTCACCAACCAACCCACATATTACAGCCTTCCCCCGTTAGTAGCGCCACGTTTGTTCCCTGCGCTACTACCATACTTTGGGCATAGATCGCACATTGTAGACATAGATAATGTTTGGTACCCGCATCAACCATGAATATAATTGTCAATACATCTAACGAGGGAATGCGCTACTATAACGTGTGCGCTACTAACGGGGGAAGACTGTACATCGTTTCAACGCTGGTATGGTATGCAATTTTTACAGTGCGTGGGTAGCCATATTAATTACATTTTCTTTAAAACCCACAAGTACACAGTTGTGCCTAAACATTGCTATAAATACCATCGTTCCAGGAGAGATGGTGTGGTCCGGCCAGCAGGGTTATCCAAGTATTGTTCTCAAATCAACCCTCTCCCTGCTAACCATTAGACCACTTTTTTTTAAATCAAATTAATGAGAAGATAATGGCAGCGCATCTATTCTACTGCGCTGCGTGGCTATGTAAGTTAATATTCTGCTGTCTGGCGGCGATATCTATCTAAACACTAAAGATGGTATTAAAGACTATAAATAATAACAGTAATATTGTATCATGTTAGACCTTTGTGGAGCAACAAGTACATGTGTGCTGCGAGCTAGGAGACAATGGTATAGTGTCTATTTGAGAAGCACCTGCATGCATCCTCCCCTTCCAATGCAAATTATTAATCATTCAAGAAAAGGGTTGCATTATCTAGGATTACGGGTTATTTTATCAAGTTGTTGCAATTAAATTAATCAGTAAATAAATAAATAAACGGAACATGAAATACATACAAGTAGATGGTACTTAGGTAATTAAAATGAAATCATAAAGCGAAATAATAATAAATTACTCCATAAATGAGCCAGAGGAGCACCATCATCAAACCCCAGCCCACTTCTCCATTTGATGCGGGATCCTCTAAGACAGAGGCTCACTGCTCAAACCCCTGCAAAAGCGAACCGTGATCTGATGTAGCTGCTGGTGATGGAATAGGCTTTGTCCCACTTGGAAGACAGAGCAGTGGCCATGTGCTTTATGAAGTGACTAGCCACTTTGTGAAGTAGTCCATCCACGGAAAGGACAAATGGGGTGAAGGTGCCTCTTCTGTCTTCAACTGCTTTTTGTACATTCTCTTCTTCTCCTGTGAGCTTGATTCAAGAATGGCATTAGGTGCTCGATGGCAGTGTGATGGGGCGTCAGTGTCTATGACACTGACATCAAACAACGCCTCCACCTATGGTTTCCAAACACCTCTGATTCCCAGGTCAAGCCTTAGTCCTGGATCACTTGAGGTGGCAGTAGCTTCATTCACAATAGGCTCCTTTATAATTGGGGCCACATCTGACTGGCAAGATCACAAATCTCATTGTGGCGCAGTATAGCAAGTCCCCCCTTCTTACAGTCTAGGGCATGTTGGAGGGTGAAATCAGCCCCACAACCATCGCATTTGGCTGGTAGATTAGATGGATGTCTCAAATAGTGCAGAGCTAGGCCATCTCTGAACTGTACAGGAGCCAAATCAAAGTGGCAGCTTTGAAGTGGCAGGGTCGTCAACCAGCTGGAAGTTTTGCCCTCGACCACCCTCATGATTGCACGCTGTCTGCCTGGTGAATCAGTTGCAAGAATGGCATCTAGTTTCTGTTTGGCACCTTCGTCAAGTGCATTTCGCGACTCATGCCTTGCCTTGCTGATTGCATCCAGGTGACAGGCAGAGCTAAATTCACCACATCCCTTAATTGCTTCTACCAAAACTTTGGTGCCCTGGGTAGAGGTGTGGTGGGATGATGATGCTGTTTCTGTAGGATTATTGATCCCCAAGCCAGCAAAACGAGTTGGTAAAGAAAACAGTTTACATTCAGCATCTGACAAATCTCCTTCAAACAATGCTGGGTCGAAAGCTTTTAAAATCTCATCTTGCAGTGGGACAAAAGCACCTCCACAGTTATGCATGACTCGCTGCAGGTGTGACCATTCACACTGAAGGGATTTGGGGAGAGCAGTATAAGCGGCTTGTGGTGACTTGGTAGCTGCCTTGGAGAGTTTCTCAACACAATCTTCCCACATTGCAACCTTCTTCCTCACAAAATTGTCTGCTGTCATGCAGTCTCCAATAACACCCCCAAAAAAGCGATATCCATTCACTATCTGCACATCCAAATCACCAAAGACTAGCCTGACCTCATCTTCAAATTGAGGGGTAACAATCAGACAGTATATCTTGGGCTCAGGAAAGCATCCATTAGCTGGGCCTTGCTCAGCCAACTGATCATACCATGAGCGAACCTCCGTGATGTTTCCAATGCAAACTGAGTCATCTGCATACCAGGTCTGCAGCCTGTTCTCTTTGGCCTTCAGTGACTTTACAAGTGGTAATAGTGCAACTGCATAGATAAGCATGGATAGAGGATCACCTTGAGTAACACCTTCCTTACTGAATAGATATTCATCTGATCCTCTGAACACAAGCCTAGCAAATCCTCGATAAGTGTTGAACAAAAAACGGCTGCATCGAGGTCATAACACGCAAGCATTCCACAAGGCAGCAACTCGGTTCACCATGTTAAAGCATTCTTGGCACCCACTAACAACAGCCCCATCCATTACCAGAATGCTGAGTGTAAAGCTCCGTCATTGCATGCACTGCTCCTTCTATGCCTGCTTTCAAACCTGATGCCAACTGATCTGTTCCACACAACATTTCAACATCAGTACCAGTGGTTAGGGCCATCACTCTACCAATAATGTGACGCAAACACTCCTCAATGCCAATAGGTCGAACCCCAGGACACTTGTCTAAGGCAATAAGTTGGTTAGCCATCAGAGCTTTAATGTTGTCCCATTCAAGCACAGTGTTTGTCATTAATCGTGTCAGTGCTGCAATAGATTCTCTCAAACAATTACTGTGGGCACCATAGCGTAGTAGAAAACTCTGCCACTGTACAGAATCAGTTCCACTGGGACCAGCACCACCTTTGATTTTGTGGGCTACATGTTCAACATGTAACGCAGTGATGTCAACATCTATCAATGGTGACAGTTGTTGCAATTATCATTACACAAGTAAATAAAAACATTCTCTAACGAGAGAGTTGTTGGTATATAGGATTGACCAATGGTGGTGTAAAAAGCACGGAAACAAGAGTGACAGAAATTTTACTGGAAAATTGAAATAGGCCTATATTTAGCCCATTACTCAGGCATGTGTGTTATATTGTGTGCTAAATATAGGCCTATTTCAATTTTCCAGTAAAATTTCTGTCACTCTTGTTTCCGTGCTTTTTACACCACCATTGGTCAATCCTATATACCAACAACTCTCTCGTTAGAGAATGTTTTTATTTACTTGTTTCATAGGTTTTTTCACCGTCGATGAAATGTAGGAAGAGCATATATAATTTGGACGATCCCCTTTATCTCTTAATGCAATAACAAATAATAACAATTATAATTATATGAATTAGTAGTGTTTATTGTTAATTGTCCTCGCCCGCACCCTCGTCTCCTGCGGGGACGTCCTCCTCCCCGGCCTCCTCGCCATGCTGCATTCTGCCAGGATGGCAGTGGCCATGCAGGCCAGGGAGGGAGCACAGGCGGCGGTGGTACCGGCGGGAGCGCAGCTGGTGGTGGTGGTGGCGGGATTATCCCTGCTTGTTGTTCCGCCAGGAACACCGGCGGGGGCAGCGCTGGTGGTGCCGGCGGGGGTAGCGCTGGTGGTGCCGGCGGGGTCAGCGCTGGTGGTGCCGGCGGGGGCAACGCTGGTGGTGCCGGCAGGGGCAGCGCTGGTGGTGCCGGCGGGGGTAGCGCTGGTGGTGCCGGCGGGGGTAGCGCTGGTGGTGCCGGCGGGGGTAGCGCTGGTGGTGCCGGCGGGGGTAGCGCTACTGGTAGTGGGGTGGGGGCAGTGCTGCTGGTGGTGGTAGGAGTGGCGGGGCTTCTGGAGGTGGCGGGGTGAAGGGGAGAGGAGTCGGAGGATGTATGTCATCCTCTTCCTCCTCCGACCCCTCTTGATTAAAAAAACCCGTAAGGTCTTCAGCTGACATCTACATGTACGTGACAGAGACTGAGAGTATGATTTTAAAAAATTTTACCTTATTCTTTTTTCAAGCAAGTTTACACGTGAATCCACATAGAGTATATTATTAAATTCTTACCTCTTCACTATAATTCAGCGGGTGCATGACTGACTTTTATACCTGCAAAGCCTTAACACGTGTACAGGCTGTGCTATATTTCTATTGGTCCAATTCCATCATATTAACGGCATGTGCTAAAATTTTATTGGTCAAATTTGAAAAGGCTCCAATCTAAACATGGAGGTGTAGCCTACATGAAGTAAAGCTGGATAGTGTGGGAACTCAGGAAGTGAACTACATGACTGCATGTAGATCTGGGATAACATGGCACCATGTAGATTGATAAGGATACGTTTTCAGGTGAGTAATATCTGTGGACAGGGTCTGCAGCGTTATGAGTGTGGGCAGAATGTCTAAATTTTTCACTACATAAATGTGAGAGTATACCTTATGGTAGCTATAACAAGTTGATTTGCAAAAGTACAAGACTATTGGCAGCATGTGGTGGCAAGAAAGTCTGCTGCTAGTGCTGGTGGTGTGTACAATGGACAAAGCACTTGAAATGTACATGAGATTGGCTTAAGTTAGGTGAATACCACACTTTTGCATGTATCATGAATTGATACATGTGCTTTAGAAACCAATGCCTCTGCCCCAATCTTACTTACTGCTGCACGGGCAGATCTAGTAACAACCTTTTGAGCTAGCAATGGATGAGACTTACAAAAAGCATCATTTACTTCACTTAGAAGCTCCATAAGTGCATGAGATTTGGGTTCATACAAGGAGTAGCTATATGGGAGAAGGATAAGGTTGCAGTTATTTTCATTTCACCTATAGTTCTCAGCCCTTGCAACTGCAATTATATTCATAGTTGCAACACATGTACATGGCTAGACAGATAAGGAAGCCTTCAAATAAGCCTTTTTATACATCAGATTAAAACAATAGACACTATACTACTGTACACACAGTTGCATGCTTTACATGTGAAGTGAATGGTTTTGTGCAGATCCGTGCTGTACATAGTTGTGCGGGCCCTACTACCGCGTTTGGTCAGGTAGTAGGGTGACAAGCCCGACCAAACACCGCCCGACTATGCTCTACAAATGTTGCATGCACAGCTTTTTAATGTTAATACAACATGCCATAACATACCTTTGGGTGGTAGTGGTAGTGCTGTGACCCCTGCGGTACCGCGTCCTCTCGGAAGCACATTTAGCCAATCGGACAGCGGGGTCATTCCAATACCGACTCCTTTTAGATGCTTTAATGGCAGCTGAATTGTCCTCGTATTTCTGCCTGTTAGCAGCGCGGTTTCCCTCGAGGTCCTCTTCATATCGCCGCCTTTTAGCAGCATGGTTCTCCTCGAGGTCCTCTTCATATCGCCGCCTTTTAGCAGCACGGTTCTCCTCGAGGTCCTCTTCATATCGCCGCCTTTTAGCAGCACGGTTCTCCTCGAGGTCCTCTTCGTATCGCCGCTTTTTAGCAGCACGGTTCTCCTCGAGGTTCTCTTCGTATCACCGCCTTTTAGCAGCACGGTTCTCCTCGAGGTCCTCTTCATATAGCCGCCTTTTAGCAGCACGGTTCTCCTCGAGGTCCTCTTCATATCGCCGCCTTTTAGCAGCACGGTTCTCCTCGAGGTCCTCTTCATATCGCCGCCTTTTAGCAGCACAGCTCTCCTCGAGGTCCTCTTCATATCGCAGCCTTTTAGCAGCACGGTTCTCCTCGAAGTTCTCTTCATATCGCCGCCTTTTAGCAGCACGGCTCTCCTCGAGGTCCTCTTCATATCGCCACCTTTTAGCAGATCGCTTAGATTCAATATCTGCGTTGAAGCTGTCGCGTACAGAGGCCTTCTTCTTTTCGGGATCGGCCTTGTAGCTGTCGCGTACAGAGGCCTTCTTCTTTTGTAGCTGTCGCGTACAGAGGCCTTCTTCTTTTCGGGATCGGCCTTGTAGCTGTCGCGTACAGAGGCCTTCTTCTTTTCGGGATCGGCCTTGTAGAGCGCTCGGGCTTTAGCTTTGTTCTCGTCTTGCTTTTGGAGGTATTCCGCTCGTTGCTTAGATCTCTTCTTTTGATTACGCGAAGGCATTTTTAGAAAAACAACTTCACTAGCCAAAGCAACAACTAAACTGCGATAATAGGAACACCAGATATTATTTGTGCAGGTTAGAGTATTTATACTGCCTAAAATTATTAATAAATATCTATTACATACATTATTAAATAGAACTTGATATGTGTCTATATGACATGTAAGGATAACGTGCCGGTAAATTTGGAAGCGATTGGTACTATTCCCGTCCTTCTAAACCGTTCCTAGCTCGAGTTATACCCTCCTAAGAAGAAGAAGAAGAAGACGACGACGACGACGACGACGACGACGATGGAGAATTATTTTAGGACTGGGCACGAGAAACAGGAAATTGTTTGTTTCTCTATAACCACACCGTTTTATGACACGGAACAAACGTAGAACTGTAGATCGTTGTGCTCCCATTCCGCCGCGATAAAGAGATAAGCGATCCGTTTCTCAGTTGTCCCTCTAGAGGCTAGTGAAGTTTTATTAATGACATTCATCAACCCTCAATCAATCCTATATTGAACCTGCTGCCGCAGGTTCAGATTTGGCCATGTACATAACATTTTTTTAAACTTTATTTTAAGGTTGTAATAGTAATTGAATCACATGCCATACATATCAACACGGAATAAATAATTAGTAAAGAAACAGTTGTAAGATTATATGTCCAGGGAAAGTATCTTGCCCTCTAAGGTGGCAAGATTTATAGATTCACACTGTGGTGTGTGATGGTAAGACCTTGCCCCTCTTAGGTACATGGTATTAGTTCTCAACTTCCGGAGGCATAGGGGCTCGTGCCACTGTCATGTACAAACACCTGGCCTTTCTACTTTCCATCAAGAGAGAGGACCTATACTACTGTAATTGCATGCATGGATACGATGCCATCTCTGCTTTCACTTCTGCAATCAGATGGAAGTTGGAGGCGATGGTAGGAATTAGCACTTGAATGAATAACCCTGACATCAAAAAAAGCTCCCTGATGTCAACCACCCCAGAAGCCTTGTATAGAAACTTCAAGACGTGCTCCATCTTTCAAGTTTGTAGTTGCGTGAGTAAAACACTCACCTGATAGGGGTTGCAACACAGGTCCGATGGTAGTGTTTGGGCATACCTCACTGAGAAGCTTGGCAGTCAAATCTCTCAACTCATTGTGTCGCAAAGATGGAAAACCTCCAGTGGGACAAATTAGAGCATGCGTGGTCAACAGTAAATCCTTGACCACAAACACAATAGCTTGGGAGATCAGTTGGTTGCCAGTTACATAAAGCATCATGAAATGTCCCTTTGTGCAAAGAAAAGCATAGTCGCTTATGGGTAGAGCAGATAACCAAGAAGAGTAGCCTTTTTACAACAGAGTTGCATTGATCTGAGAAGAGGAGGTGGACGGGTGGGCAGTGACAACAGAGAGTGCTTCTTGATTCATGGCCCGTACTTCTGTTTTCAACTTGCCTTGGGCATAATAAAGATTGGTGGTATTGTTGTATTCTGGGATAGAATGAGGGTGACGAGGTTGGCAGTAGGTTGGAGCAGGTGTATTCAATGGTGGCATCTATGGTAGGCTTGCTTATGCCCAAGCCACCGAGACGCACCTGCTCTCTTTCTGCATCACTTACGCTTGAACGACCAGTAATGGCAGGGATAAGGGACATCCTCTGATGGCTGTAGAAGAGTAGATATGTTAGGTATGGTACGAAAAGAAAACATCCACTTCCCCCTCAAGTCGTGGGTGAAGGCAGCATAAGCTACGTACATGTGGTTGAATTTTCGCTATTGAAGAAAGAAATGTGATGAGTGAATACCACTCTTACATAGGCGGTCCCAGGGGGGGGGGGGGGGGCCCAGGGGGCCATGGCACCCCCCCCTCCCCTGGTTAAGGCGCCCCCCAAGCCCCTATAAGTAATTTTACTGTAGCGTTGCAATATGATTATTACATGTAACTATGTGTAAAATAGCTACTAACATTCATCAGAGCGTACAAATAGCGATTAACAAATGACTAAGATTGCAAAATCGATAATGCCCCTCCCCCTTTGGCGCCCTTCGTGAGGTTGGCCCTCCCCCTTTGGCGCCCTTCGTGGGGTTGGCCCCTCCCTTCGGTAAGCGCTGGGGCCGCCTATGCAGTCTTCACCTTTTCACGGATGTAATTTTCAGCAATAGGATGTAGACCCAATGCTACACCGAGATTTTTTTTTCCCCTTCAGATGTTATATTTAGCGCACTGTTGGCAAAAAGTTCGAATGCATAGGGAGCATGTGGTAACTTCACAGTTAGCCAAGATTTGGTTGGACTAACAAAATATTCATACATGGGACCTTGTTGAATGAGCGTATCCCACCCGGTCTTAAGACAAGATGTGAACTTTGATCGCGCGCCAGAATCCATAATGCCAAGGACAGACAGCATGCACCCATTTCTATTCACTGCTTCGCATGACATAAATAAATGTATATAGGAAGTCTTACAACATAATGCTAATTGCCGTATAATGATCCGCCCGCCCACCAGCATGCATTGCCACCATTTAAGGACTGGTTAATACCATATATGGTGAAAATTAAAACCCCCTCTGGATCCACTGATAATAGGCTACATTCAAAGGTAATGGCGGCTACTTTCATTGGCGAAGAGTTCCCCCTGTGGAGAATACACAATTTAGGAACTAGCACTGGGGCGACACACAACATCGTCAATATAGCAAGACCGGACACCGTTGCCCTCTTGCGCCATCTTGGCGGAGGGAACCCACTTGGAGCTACGGGTCGCCTCCTTCTGGCCGCCGATTACAAGTTTGATCCAGCTGCCCTTCTCGAAGCAACGTTTGTTCGCATCGAAAAGGTGTTCGCTGATCCCACGGGGAAGGATAGTTTGAACGCAGAGTTATTTGTGTTGTGTAAGTGCCGCGTCAAAGACGTTGTCACAAGCGATCCTTTCCCGCGGGCCAGGCGCCTTCCTGACCTAGCCCCACTGTGGCGTATTCACGGTTTTGACCCACTCGGGAACTCACTGAGGGAAGAAGATATCAATATTGAGAACATTTCCAGACCTGACACCCTAGCTCTCCTGAAGGCATTGGGGGCCGGGGAAGTGACGAGGGCAACTGGGCACCTCGTCATAGCCTGCAGCTTCAAAGAAGACCTCAGCACGGGCTTGGAAGCGGTGCTCGCACGCATTGGGAAAGTCTCAGATGGAGACCCACCTCTAACCTGCTCCCTACGCATGCTCGGTCGCGTCCGGTGTGCCCAGATTGAGACGGGGGGGGAAGGTAGCCTCTTCCCACAGGCGCTGATGGAAGAGGTACCCGTCTGGAGGATCCACAACCTTGCAACAAGCACGCTAACCAAACACAAGATCACCAATATCGGTCGGCCTGACTCCCTTGCCATGTTGGCTTACCTCGGTCGAGGCAACCCTTTGGCCGCTGTGGGGGGCCTCGTCATAGGATGTGACTTCAAGGCTCCACCTGGTGCGGGCAACTCGGTCACCTTGATGCGCATTGCGGTCGTTGGGGGAGCGGAAGGGAAGTACGATGCGGAGCTGGTTGAGGTGTCCAGCATCATCGTTGGACGCATGCGCACGGATGAGGTCAATGCTTCCTGGTGGCCACGGGCAACCGTGGAGCTCCCCAAAATTTGGAGCAAGCCTCACCTGCCGACTGAAGTCGGTCCTTTACCTGGAGGGGGCTCACCACAGACGCCATTAGCCCCCTCACCTCCCATAGGAACTGACATCCAGAAATCAAAATTGGGAGGAGGAGGAGGAGGAGGAGGGTGTATAGCTTTGTCACCGGGCAAAGAGCTGAGGGGGAAGGGCACAGAGGAGTGTCCATTTTGGCAGCGCTGCTTCCGTGTCATGACTGAGGTCTTTCAAAATGCTGGTGCCCAGATGCAGGAATATGCTGAGCCCAGTGCGCACCGATGCTTTTGTAATGACTGCCACAGGGTGAGGGGTGATGCTCCAGTGTACAGACGAGGGGACAACCTGTACGTCTTACCTGTTGGATTTGCCAGGATTGGGGTGAAACCTATCAAATCTGCGCACATCGTCAAAGTTGGTCTGGAGTCCTGGCATGTGTGCTTTCATGGGACGAAACGGGAATATCTTTGGGACCTTTTGGCTACTGGACACTTGCTTGCTCCCTGTTCAACTATTCACAATGGCCAACGTATTGTGGTGAGACCTGGCCATATTGGGAAAGGCTTTGAGCGCACGAATGAACACACTGGTACCCTTGAAGTGTTTGACCCAACCAACAAGATATTCTTCAGTCCTTCTATGAAGTACTGTGCCTACAAAGGAGTATACATGACTGAGCACATGACAATGGGCAAACGGTACAGTTTTGCTCTGCAGGTTCGAATTCAGCCCAAAACGTATTCCATTGGACAGGAAACTGTTGGTGCTGGTGGTGAGCCCATTGACCCACATATCCCCAACACCAGTGTTGAGTGGTACACACACGAGATGCATACTCACTTTTTCACCGGCGTACTCATAGGCGAACGTTGACTGAAACGAAAATGTGGGAAGGGGAAGTGTCCAGTTACAATGAGCATGCCGATTACATGTGTATACTGCACTGATACAAACCATGAATGAAAGCAATTGAGTTTGTGCTAGATACGGATACATGCACGGGGGTCGGCGGGGGGGGGGGGGGGGGGGGGGGGGTCGCTGCAGAGGCAGATGATTAAAAAAATTAGCGTTTATTTTTATTGCGTACAATGATGAATGCATGCACGTGTTCTGTGAACTGTACTTGTGCAGGTACATGACATATGCAGAAATCGGCGGTCACCAGGAAAGTGATGGTGTTCAAAAAGACATCCTATAGCATGTGTTTCGTTGCTAGTACATAGGGGTAGTGTAATTTGAATTTGTGCTGAATTTATAAGTACTAATGGTTCGTATTTATTCAAAACAAAGTTAGACTTACACCCATTTAAATGTATGAAAAATGGCCACTCTTGAATTTTATTAACTAACCGCAAGTTATAATACATTTGCCAACTCATTTTTATGGGTAGAAAGGTTGTAAGATGTAAACTGTGCAAATATATATATATATATATGGGACAGTTCACGCGAAAATTGCCTATCGCGTTTATATTTATAAAGTTATAAAAATGATTCACTTTGAAATCGCTACATCTCCCGAGCGCTAAGCGCTACTGACTTCCTATTTTCAACACTTCATTTTACATCATTTCTCTCTGGTAAAATCGATTTTGAGTTCTTGAATTAGCTTTGTGCAAATGTTGCATCGTCCGATACCCCTAGGGGTTCAAACCCGCCATATCTTTCGTCAGGAAAGTTCAATTCACTCCTAATTTGGTTTTTACGTAGAGGGATCATGTATTTATTGGTTTGTCCTGTTCGTTAATTTTTGCTTTGTCCGTTACGGAGATACAACTGTGCAAAGTAAGTACATCTTTCCCGCTCGATTCGCGCCATTTGCATGGCCGTAGACATAATAATTTCATAATAACCTATGCATCCTGGCTATATCACGTGATTTCCGGCATTAATCCCACAGAAACGTCACGTAACTGTATTAGTTCCTGTACGTGGAGCAGTTAAATTTCGTTATTTGTTGACTATCACGATTTTTTCATGTAGGTGAAGCAACATGGCGACGCGTAGCACGAGTGAAGACGAGCCCGATAAGTTTAATTACGCTTACGAGTCTGAAAGGTTCGACGACGTTGATACCGGTATTGAACATCAATTCGACGAGACCGACGAGGATGCCGTGAGCGGTGACCCATACAATGATAATGGCAAGGATTGGGATCTCCACGGTGATGATGATTTGAATTTCGAAGGTGGTGATAATGACAACGAGTGTAGGGATGGTGGTGAAACTGAAGATGGTGGCAGTGGTAACAGTGATGAGAGCGGTGCGGATGATGGTGATGACAGTGATTCTGATGATGATTCTGATGATGATGGTGTGCCTGCTAAAAGAGTACGTGGGCAATGTCCCAGTCAGTTGCTGAATGTCTACCTCACTAGAGGAGGGTGCTGTAAAGACAGCTGCTTGATGAAATATGGTGATATACCCAGAATACGAGCACTCACATTATCAAGATTGGACAAGAAAACCAGAAAGGCAGTTGTTTTTGGAATGCTTGCTGTGATTCGGAAAAAATGTGATTCTCGAAGTTCATTCCAGTATCGACTTGACTGGTCCAGTCCTGTCTGCAGAGATGCTTTTTGTGCCGTCATTGGCACACCTTACCGAACATTGCAATGCTGGAAGAAGCAGTTGTGCTCTGACTCAGATGTTGCACCCCATGCCCATGGCAACAGTGGTAGGTCACCTCACAATGCCCTGTCTCGTTTGGACAAGAGTAGGGTGGTCACTTTCATTAGAAACTATGCAACCATAAATGCACTCCCTGATCCTGGACGGTTGCATGGCACAATCAGAGACTTTGTTCTGGAGAGCGGTAAAACAATGAAGTCGGTGTATGCCGAGTATTGCAAGGCTATGGAGGCTCTATCGGGGAGCATACCAGCACTGCAGCAGCCATGCCCTTACCGATTGACCAGTCGACTAAAATGGCAGTATTCTTTGCTTAATGTTCCTCCAGTTTCTCCAACATGCCCTGCTGTACGAGCTGTGAAATATGTGTCATTTATAGGACTCTGGCGCAGGTACTGCTCAAATGTAAAGATACAAGCAGCACGTAGTGACCTGTGTGACAAGTGCGATCAGTGGTTGGTCTCATTGAGGCACAGCCTGTCCGATGAGCAGCGCAAAATGATCAACGACAGATACAACCAACACAACATTAAGGCCAAGGCATTCCGCAACAGCTACAATGCAAATATTGAGGAGGCTGAAAGGGGATGGAGGGGAATGAGAAATACAGATCGTGAACAGATTCTACATAGGCTGGAATCGAGGGCCCAGCTGTCCCCCTTCATCTCACATGCCTACCTGGACATACAGATGCAGTACTCTTTTGACTATTGCCAACAGGTGTCTCTACCCTATAGTTCACAGCAGAGAGGAACCTTTTATTTCAGGACACCTCGCAAAGTCCAGGTGTTCGGTGTATGTTGTGAGCCATTGTCCCGCCAAGTGTTCTTTCTCATAGACGAGGCCCAGCAAGCAGGCAAGGGTGCTGCGGTGGTGGTCAGTCTGGTGCATGCTTTCTTCCATTTGCATGGACTGGGAGAGAAGCGTGTGACACTTCAGGCAGACAACTGTGTGGGCCAGAACAAGAACACCACCATGATGTGGTACCTAGCCTGGAGAGTGATTACAGGACAGCATGATAGAATCCAGCTTAATTTCATGCTGCCTGGGCACACTAAGTTCCGACCTGATTCCTACTTTGGCCTGTTCAAGAAGCACTACCGTAGACAGGACCGTATAGATGACATGGAAGACCTTGCTGACTGTGTCCATCAGTGTGGCCAGAACGTCACATGTGTACCACAGTTATACCAGGACTGGAAGTACTATGATTGGAATGCCTACTTGGGCCAGTGGTTTGGACCGCTTGTTGGAATTGGGCGCTGTTATGCATTTGAATTTGACAGAGAACATCCTGGTGTGATGATAATGAAGACCATGCCATCAGACACAAATCCCATCCAGGTGACCATGCTGAGGGCTGGAGTAACTTTACAGGTTATACGAGATGCTTATCAGAGCCAAAAGATGCCACCTACAATAGAACCAAATGGATTGTCACTTCAACGGTCGCTATACCTCTATGAAAAGGTTAGGGAATATGTTCTTGACCCACGGAAGAGGGACAGTGTGTGCCCAAAGCCTCTACAGGGCAGCACTTCAGGGGCCAACTCTTTGAGCACATCAGGAAATGTTCCCTTGCCACCTAACAATGACCAAGCAGGACCTTCCACAGCTATTACTAACCCGCCTACGGTTGAGGATCACGTGTCTGATGGTGAGTACAGTGAGGTCCAAGAAGATGAAGACATAGCCCATGTGCCTGGCAGAAGAAAACGTAGACCCAGGTCTGAACTGATACTTACACATCAGTGCACAACATGTGGCAGGTGGTATGCCAGCAACCCAGCCTTGTACCAGCACAAAAGGAACAAGCACAATCAGTCACTAGATAAAGGAAGTGGTGGGCAGAGTGGTGCAACAGGGACGGTGGACATTTCCTGTGATGTAGAAGAAAGCCAGGGTCCATCCAAGCGCACACGTAAGAAAAAAGCAGAAATTGATAGAACGTTTCCCTGTTCTGTGTGCGGCAAGAGTTATGGTAGCAAAGGCGCATTGTATAGTCACACAAAGAAGAAGCATGGATCATGACAAGCAATCAGTGGTCCTCTACATGAATCCATGTTTATCACACCTAGGTGAGGTATACTGTGTGTGCCACCATACATGGGTGGTGTGTTGGGTCACCAGTTGCACCTGTGTGTATGTGTGTCTCTACAGGGCACTACAAGGGCCAACACTTGTATACAAGCACACCTGATATATTCCCTTGCCACCAGATGAGGTGTCTGTACACCCTGTCACTATGTACACTGTGTTGAGGTGTCTGCATACCCTGTCACTATGTACACTGTGTTGAGGTGTCTCTGTGTATACCCTGTCACTATGTACACTGTGTTGAGGTGTCTGTATACCCTGTCAATATGTACACTGTGTTGAGGTGTCTCTGTGTATACCCTGTCACTATGTACACTGTGTTGAGGTGTCTGTATACCCTGTCACTATGTACACTGTGTTGAGGTGTCTCTGTGTATACCCTGTCACTATGTACACTGTGTTGAGGTGTCTCTGTGTATACCCTGTCACTATGTACACTGTGTTGAGGTGTCTCTGTGTATACCCTGTCACTATGTACACTGTGTTGAGGTGTCTCTGTGTATACCCTGTCACTATGTACACTGTGTTGAGGTGTCTCTGTGTATACCCTTTCACTATGTACACTGTGTTGAGGTGTCTCTGTGTATACCCTGTCACTATGTACACTGTGTTGAGGTGTCTCTGTGTATACCCTTTCACTATGTACACTGTGACAGGGTATACACAGAGACACCTCACACTGTGTTGAGGTGTATGCCCTGTCACTACATGCATGTACACTGTGTTGAGGTGTCTCTGTGTATACCCTGTCACTATGTACACTGTGTTGAGGTGTCTCTGTGTATACCCTGTCACTATGTACACTGTGTTGAGGTGTCTCTGTGTATACGCTATCACTATGTACACTGTGTTGAGGTGTCTCTGTGTATACCCTGTCACTATGTACACTGTGTTGAGGTGTCTCTGTGTATACCCTGTCACTATGTACACTGTGTTGAGGTGTCTCTGTGTATACCGAATCACTATGTACACTGTGTTGAGGTGTATACCCTGTCACTATGTACACTGTGTTGAGGTGTCTCTGTGTATACCGTATCACTATGTACACTGTGTTGAGGTGTATACCCTGTCACTATGTACACTGTGTTGAGGTGTCTCTGTGTATACCCTGTCACTATGTACACTGTGTTGAGGTGTCTCTGTGTATACCGTATCACTATGTACACTGTGTTGAGGTGTATACCCTGTCACTATGTACACTGTGTTGAGGTGTATACCCTGTCACTATGTACACTGTGTTGAGGTGTCTCTGTGTATACCCTGTCACTATGTACACTGTGTTGAGGTGTATACCCTGTCACTATGTACACTGTGTTGAGGTGTATACCCTGTCACTATGTACACTGTGTTGAGGTGTATACCCTGTCACTATGTACACTGTGTTGAGGTGTATAACCTGTCACTATGTACACTGTGTTGAGGTATATACCCTGTCACTATGTACACTGTGTTGAGGTGTCTCTGTGTATACCCTGTCACTATGTACACTGTGTTGAGGTGTCTCTGTGTATACCCTGTCACTATGTGCACTGTGTTGAGGTGTATACCCTGTCACTATGTACACTGTGTTGAGGTGTCTCTGTGTATACCCTGTCACTATGTACACTGTGTTGAGGTGTATACCCTGTCACTATGTACACTGTGTTGAGGTGTATACCCTGTCACTATGTACACTGTGTTGAGGTGTATACCCTGTCACTATGTACACTGTGTTGAGGTGTATACCCTGTCACTATGTACACTGTGTTGAGGTGTATACCCTGTCACTATGTACACTGTGTTGAGGTGTATACCCTGTCACTATGTACACTGTGTTGAGGTGTATACCCTGTCACTATGTACACTGTGTTGAGGTGTATACCCTGTCACTATGTACACTGTGTTGAAGTGTCTCTGTGTATACCCTGTCACTATGTACACTGTGTTGAGGTGTATACCCTGTCACTATGTACACTGTGTTGAGGTGTATACCCTGTCACTATGTACACTGTGTTGAAGTGTCTCTGTGTATACCCTGTCACTATGTACACTGTGTTGAGGTGTCTCTGTGTATACCCTGTCACTATGTACACTGTGTTGAGGTGTCTCTGTATATACCCTGTCACTATGTACACTGTGTTGAGGTGTCTCTGTGTATACCCTGTCACTATGTACATCGTATGGACGTGTCTCTGTCTTGTACGCCTTCTCAGCTGTATTGTAGTGTCTGTGTGTACATACACTATATTGAGGTGTCTGTATACCCTGTCACCATGTACTTCACCTTGTACCCCTGTCACCGTGTAAATTGTGTTGTGGTGTCTCTGTGTAAATTGTGTTGTGGTGTCTCTGTGTACACCCTGACAGATGTGTTGTAGTGTCTGTGTGTATCTATGCTGTGCTGAAGTGTTTATACATGTACCCTGTACCATGTGCCCAGTTATATGGTGTCACTGGGGACTCGATGAGACTGACTTTTGCTACCAAACTTGTTCTGTTTAGATTGATATTAAATTCTTTGTAAATGAATACTATTATAAAACTTCCATGTGTTAAATCATGAAACCTTAGATAAACAAGCAAAGCTGCCCAGTTGAATGTCATTCTACTGGTTCCTAAACAGTAAATCATCTCGACCATTTCTTTCTTTTGTATTAACTACACATGAGGTGTAGTATTCATACACATTGACTTTCATATCAACCTAAACAATAATTTGGTATATTCACTTGTGCAGACTGATATGCCCCCAAACGATGCGCCTATTGGCATAGGTAGGTTTGGTGTTTACCTATATAGGAATGTTCATCCTTGCGTGCATTTGTAGTTGTTATGTAGTCATATAGAAGTGAACCTTCAACATCGATATCATCTACCTGTTACAGTACTGAACGTCATTTTCACATCAACCAGACATCTAATGTATGTTGTTTTCTGAACTCATGTGACTCTTGCACTTCTGGATGCGCCTACTGCTCCAAAATGGAATCAATGGGATCTTGTTGAGCAGGAATTGACGATGAGTTAGGTACTTGAATCAGTTGACTGCACAGCCGGACTGGTGCACCTGATCATTGTGAGTTAGGTAGCTAATTGTGGTTAGTTAACCTATGATTCAGTTGATTGCACAGCCATTGCAAGTGGCCTGGTGCACCTGATCATTGTGAGTTAGGTAGCTAGTTGTGGTTAGTTAACCTATGATTCAGTTGATTGCACAGCCATTGCAAGTGGCCTGGTGCACCTGATCATTGTGAGTTAGGTAGCTAGTTGTGGTTAGTTAACCTATGATTCAGTTGATTGCACAGCCATTGCAAGTGGCCTGGTGCACCTGATCATTGTGAGTTAGGTAGCTAGTTGTGGTTAGTTAACCTATGATTCAGTTGATTGCACAGCCATTGCAAGTGGCCTGGTGCACCTGATCATTGTGAGTTAGGTAGCTAGTTGTGGTTAGTTAACCTATGATTCAGTTGATTGCACAGCCATTGCAAGTGGCCTGGTGCACCTGATCATTGTGACTTAGGTAGCTAGTTGTCCTATGATTCAGTTGTTTGCACAGCCATTGAAAGTTGACCTGATGCATCTGATGATGGGGTCATTTCAGTATCTATAGATTTGGGTGCATGTATAATGTTATTTAACATGATTTTGTGCATTGCGCTGTATTGATTTGTGAACGTGTATGAACCGTGTGTTGAAACAGTTCTGTTGAGAACTGGGCCACTAAGTTAGTGGCTTTTTTTACATTTACAGAAGTGGGCACCTTTCTCTGTTAAGAAATTCTCAGGACAGCTGAGATGTTTGTCCCGGCTGTCCAGAGGTGACTCCAAAGTACTGCTGTTAATCTTGCCCTCTGCGGTCTAATTTGGAAGTGCTAGTCGCATGATATTAAAGCTTAATAATTGACTTCGCGAACATGAAAATCAATTTAGTGCAAACGTAGAAGTGACCAATGAATTTACTGAATACATGATAAGGGATTACAAAGAATTTCTAAATGAGTCAACACTATATGTTTCCACATGTAGTCAGGGTTATACTTCTGAGGCACCTGGTCCCCCATGTCTTGGAGAAGGAATGTAGGGGGTCTGTTGGGTAGAGGGGGAGGAGATTGGATGAGTAGGGGCGTAGGGGATCAGATGAGTAGGGGCGTAGGGGATCTGTTGGGTAGGGGGGAACTGTTGGGTAGAGGGGTAGGAGATCGGATGTGTAGGGGGGTAGGAGATTGGATGAGTAGGGGGGTAGGGGATCTGTTGGGTAGAAGGGAACGAGATCGGATGAGTGGGGGGGTAGGGGATCTGTTGGGTAGAGGGGTAGGAGATTGGATGAGTAGGGGGGTAGGGGATCTGTTGGGTAGAGGGGTAGGGGATCGGATGAGTGGGGGGGTAGGGGATCTGTTGGGTAGAAGGGTAGGGGATCGGATGAGTAGAGGGGTAGGGGATCTGTTGGGTAGAGGGGTAGGGGATCGGATGAGTGGGGGGGTAGGGGATCTGTTGGGTAGAAGGGTAGAGGATCGGATGAGTAGAGGGGTAGGGGATCTGTTGGGTAGAGGGGTACAGCATCTGATAGTGGATCTGTTGGTCGGAGGAGTAGGTAATTTGATCATGATGGTTAAGAGGGTAGGGTTCTTGCCGGCGGCTTCTACCCCAACAATTATTAGCGCGACCCTGATATATAGTACAAAGGAAAAAATTAGGCACTAGACAAATCATACGTAAGCTTTCTTACACGGTTGCGTCCTCTTCGCGGCGGAGACCGATCGCAAGAACGCTCGGTTGATTGTTGGCGACGAGTTCTCCGCCGGGGCGACGTTGATCTCGATCGGTCTTCTGTTGCAGTGGTAGTGGAACGACGGGGTGATCTCTGCCGGGATCTTGATCTACGCTCTTGATCTGTAGTGGTAGCAGCCGGAAGAGCGCTATCCGCAGCACAGTTACTTGAAGATATAATACCAGCTGCAGCCGGAATGGCAGCCACAATCGCAGAGTCGTCGTTACAAACAGACGTCGACGGTTTCTCGCTATAATATAATCTTAGATTCAACAGTAATAGCTTTTGCCATGCATGCAATGTAAATGTAACTATTTGCATGTATGAAAACTTACATAGTGTTCCCCATGCGTACGTAGCTAGTTAACTGCGCCGTGACAAGTAGTCGACCTAAATGTTCGTAACGACAGTGTATGGTCCAGAAATATATATTACGTAACATTTGTGGAGGAATTTAATTATGAGTGTGCATGCCCGCTAGAGTTTAGAAACATGCGATCGCTTAAGCGTTTAGAGTCAAACACCTACTAAGACGGTATATCAGCTCTTTGCTGGATCGAGAGAATAGCTTAAGAATCACCGCATGTCTGCAGGGCGTGCTTTGCAATTATCTAACATTGACCAGAGTATAACAAGAAACTCTCTAACAGGAACAGACTGGCATGTTAAGATGTGTACAGGTGTTTGTCACGAACACATGACCAATCTATTATTAACAAATTGTGTGGTTGGAAGCCACCCCCCCCCCCCAACCCCCCCACACCTCATGCCTTGCACCTCTTCATTACTAAGGTTTCCTCTCAGAAGACTAGCATGGAATTTTATAGCTGCTTTGACATCCAGGCATCTGTAAAGACTCTACATCAGTGAGGGCTTGTCACCTACAGTAGCTATCCCATTACCAGGCTCAACTAAAAAACATGAATACCACGTGTGGGATTATCACATCAGTCCCCTAACTTATAATTGATAAAGGTGCGAAAAATTACACACCCTTCCCAAAAGAAGACAAATCAGAATTTCAGATACAAGTAATAAACATGACACATCTTAATTTATCCATGTCCAATTATACAACTGTACCACACTTCTATACCCACAGCTCCTGAATGGCATCAGTTCTACAGTTTGGAGCATCAGTTGCCAGGCCTATCATCCCAGGTTCCAAGTGCTATGGTTGAAGTCAACTGAATAAGTGGTCATCATGCGCAACATACTCTATGCACTGATACTAGCAAAGCAGTGCATACACAGGATTGCACAATCATGAATATTAACAATAAAGAGAAAATGCAATTCACAATTCACACAACATTAAAGCCAAGGCATTCTGCAAGGGGATGCATGGAGGGGGGTGAGAGGTAAAGATTGTGAACAGATTCTACATAGGCTGGAATCGAGGGCTCAGCTGTCCCCTTTCATCTCACATGCCTACCATGCAGTACTCTTTTGACTATTGCCAACAGGTGTCTTTACCCTAGAGTTCACAGCAGAGAGGAACCTTTTATTTCTGGACACCCATCAAAGTCCAGGTGTTTGGTGTATGTCGTGAGCCATTGTCCCGCCAAGTGTTCTTCCTCATAGACGAGGCCCAGCAAGCAGGCAAGGGTGCTGCAGTGGTGGTCAGTCTGGTGCATGCTTTCTTCCATCTGCATGGACTGGGAAAGAAGCGTGTGACACTTCAGGCTGACAATTGTGTGTTAAGTACCCTATATATGTCACATCCAGGACATACAGTTGTACCATGTATCACTGCATGTAATTACATGTAAAGGTCATGAAAAAAAATCTCATCACCAGTTTAATGATCAGGACAGCAAAGTTTTCCTATAGTGTTACATCAACATGAACAATGCACACATGAAACACACTCATCACACACAGACCACAACACACATAACACACACCACACATGTGCACATACATGTAAAATAAATACCCAAACACACTCTAATCCACACACAAACTTGCTTGCTGTGTAGAGGTGAACATAAAAGTTTAAATGTCCATTTCAAGTTGCTCATGTCCTTCCTACAAGTAGATATATGTGTGGGCTGGGTAAGGTCTACTTTAGTCCATCATGTGTTGGATGTAATCCATGTAATGTATGTACGTAATGTTACACACACACACACAAAATACACACATGAACACAACACACATGCAAATTTTCAGTCTTGACCGTACATGTTTTTACACTGAGCAACACAGACACACATGCACACACATACAGTTCTTGAGTGTAGAGGTGAACTTTTCGATCACATGTCCATTTCACGTTGATCATGCGCGTTCTACACCGCAACACAGTGTACATAGTAACAGGGTGTACACAGAGACACCTCAACAATGTGTACATGCATGTAGTGACAGGGTATACACCTCAACACAGTGTACATAGTGACAGGGTATACACAGAGACACCTCAACACAGTGTACATAGTGACAGGGTATACACCTCAACACAGTGTACATAGTGACAGGGTATACACCTCAACACAGTGTACATAGTGACAGGGTATACACCTCAACACAGTGTACATAGTGACAGGGTGTACACCTCAACACAGTGCACATAGTGACAGGGTATACACAGAGACACCTCAACACAGTGTACATAGTGACAGGGTATACACAGAGACACCTCAACACAGTGTACATAGTGACAGGGTATACACCTCAACACAATGTACATAGTGACAGGGTATACACAGAGACACAATGTACATAGTGACAGGGTATACACAGAGACACCTCAACACAGTGTACATAGTGACAGGGTATACACAGAGACACCTCAACACAGTGTACATAGTGACAGGGTGTACACCTCAACACAGTGTACATAGTGACAGGGTATACACAGAGACACCTCAACACAGTGTACATAGTGACAGGGTATACACAGAGACACCTCAACACAGTGTACATAGTGACAGGGTATACACAGAGACACCTCAACACAGTGTACATAGTGACAGGGTATACACAGAGACACCTCAACACAGTGTACATAGTGACAGGGTGTACACCTCAACACAGTGTACATAGTGACAGGGTATACACCTCAACACAGTGTACATAGTGACAGGGTATACACAGAGACACCTCAACACAGTGTACATAGTGACAGGGTATACACAGAGACACCTCAACACAGTGTACATAGTGACAGGGTATACACAGAGACACCTCAACACAGTGTACATAGTGACAGGGTATACACCTCAACACAGTGTACATAGTGACAGGGTATACACCTCAACACAGTGTACATAGTGACAGGGTATACACAGAGACACCTCAACACAGTGTACATAGTGACAGGGTATACACAGAGACACCTCAACACAGTGTACATAGTGACAGGGTATACACCTCAACACAGTGTACATAGTGACAGGGTATACACAGAGACACCTCAACACAGTGTACATAGTGACAGGGTATACACAGAGACACCTCAACACAGTGTACATAGTGACAGGGTGTACACCTCAACACAGTGTACATAGTGACAGGGTATACACCTCAACACAGTGTACATAGTGACAGGGTATACACAGAGACACCTCAACACAGTGTACATAGTGACAGGGTATACACAGAGACACCTCAACACAGTGTACATAGTGACAGGGTATACACAGAGACACCTCAACACAGTGTACATAGTGACAGGGTATACACCTCAACACAGTGTACATAGTGACAGGGTATACACCTCAACACAGTGTACATAGTGACAGGGTATACACAGAGACACCTCAACACAGTGTACATAGTGACAGGGTATACACAGAGACACCTCAACACAGTGTACATAGTGACAGGGTATACACAGAGACACCTCAACACAGTGTACATAGTGACAGGGTATACACCTCAACACAGTGTACATAGTGACAGGGTATACACCTCAACACAGTGTACATAGTGACAGGGTATACACAGAGACACCTCAACACAGTGTACATAGTGACAGGGTATACACAGAGACACCTCAACACAGTGTACATAGTGACAGGGTATACACCTCAACACAGTGTACATAGTGACAGGGTATACACAGAGACACCTCAACACAGTGTACATAGTGATAGGGTATACACAGAGACACCTCAACACAGTGTACATAGTGACAGGGTATACAGACACCTCAACACAGTGTACATAGTGACAGGGTGTACACAAAGACACCTCAACACAGTGTACATAGTGACAGGGTATACACAGAGACACCTCAACACAGTGTACATAGTGACAGGGTGTACACAGAGACACTTCAACACAGTGTACATAGTGACAGGGTATACACCTCAACACAGTGTACATAGTGACAGGGTATACACCTCAACACAGTGCACATAGTGACAGGGTATACACAGAGACACCTCAACACAGTGTACATAGTGACAGGGTATACACCTCAACACAGTGTACATAGTGACAGGGTATACACAGAGACACCTCAACACAGTGTACATAGTGACAGGGTGTACACAGAGACACCTCAACACAGTGTACATAGTGACAGGGTATACACAGAGACACCTCAACACAGACAAAGCACCTTGCCATTCACCTAAACATTAAACCAAGTTTTATACATCTACGTAAACAAACACTAAAAGTAGAAGTTTGGACCTTTGTGGCCTGGGTAGCCCCGTTGTTAGGGAGTTAAATCGAGAGATGATGAACAGAACTTGAACCTATTTTTTTAAACATCTGGTTACATATGTCTGGTGTTGCCATGTGCACTTAATACATAAACACACACACACACATACACACACACACGCACATACACACATACACACATACACACACACACTCATGCCATGACCCTACAGCAGGGCTGGCATGCCAAACATGAACCTGTTCAATGACACCAATTTTCCACTTGTAAGGTACAGAGGCATCAGCTATAAGCTGCCTCAGAAATCTAAATTCCATTTATAGTACTCCATCTCTTTTATACATTTGTATGTATGTATGTATGTGCTTTGTACGTGTTGTGTGTGTGTGTGTGTGTGTGTGTGTGTGTGTGCATTGGTAGAACTCATGGGTAATGGTGTGAATACTATTACCACTCAATCCAATCCAAACTTTACAGAGGCCCAGTCCAGCCACTATCAGTAGTGATAGGGTAGCAATGATATTCACTGCCAGACATGCAAGGCTTCCAACCCATACATGTAAGCCCTTTTCCAGAGTACTTATCAATCACACCACACAGGCTCACACACACATACACACATGTACACACACAATACATACAAAACACACATAGGCACACACACACACACACACAAGCACATACACAATCAATGACATCTGGAAATTCCATTAGCTACGTGTAAGGAGGTGAAGCAGATCAAGGCCAGTCTATAGCTGATGCCTCTGTCCATAGAACTCAGCAACAAGTGGAAACACTCACCCTAGATCATAATAATTGGTGTCATACAACAGGCATATTTTCGATCTTTGTGGCCTGGGCAGCCATGCTGTGTATAGTGTTAGGGGTTTGGATAGGTGGTGGACAGGTCTAGAGCCATTAGCCTTACCAAAGGTTCTAGCAATACACTGAGGTGAGCTTAAGTGATGGAAATCGCTGAGCCTAATGTGGTTAGCAGGCTTATCATGATGGTGGGGGTAGTCAACCCCTATGGCATGAGATGAGTCCACACAGACATGGATGGGTCAAGATGAAGGGCAATTAATGGAATCACAGAAAGCCAGCTCAGAAACTATCTCTCCATAGCATCGGAGATTCTTCTTAGCCTGGATACATGTCTTGTATATTGAAAACCTCAACGGCTAAGGGTGATGGTGCATGGTTGTGCACCTACCTAGCTGCTGGCGCTACTCAACCTGACAAGTTAGTACTTAGAATCATGGGACATGAGCATCTAGTGGAGGCCATGGGTACATCAGTGGAAACCAAACAGGAGCAGAAGAAGAAAAAAAAATCAAAATTGCATATGAGGTAATTAAGGACCAACAGGCTCTAATGGTGGAGGTACAAGTGTGAGTGTACCAAGCAGAATGGAGAGTGGGTGGTTTGCACTTGTGTATGTGTGTGTGTTTGTTTGTTTGTGTGAGTGGGTGTGTTTGTGCATGCATGCCTGTGTGCATAAGTGTGCATTCTTGTAGTGCAGGCTCACATCTAATGTGCTCATAGAAACAAGAGACAACAGGGAAATTAGATAATAATTTTACAAAGCAGAGGCCAGTTCTGTGTATGTGTGTGTGTGTGCATGTGTGTGTGTGCATGTGTGTGTGTGTGCATGTGTGTGTGTGATGAATGACTGCCAAAGCCATTTTAATGTGTACATATGCACATGTTTGTGATTGAAGCATGACTCCTGTGTGTGTGTACGTGAATGTGCGTACATGTGCATGTGGGTTTGTGTGCATGTGTGTGTGTGTGTGTGCATGTGCATGCATATGTTTAAAAGTGCAAAAGGCAACAAGAAAACCTGTTGGTAATTACAAGAGCAAGGAAACACAAATTTACACAAACAATAAACATGTGACTGCAGTTGCAAGTGTATGCTAGTGCTTGTGTGTGGTGTGTATGTGTGTGCATGCATAAACGTGCACATTGATACACAAAACAATTTAGACAAAGGTACGGCTCCAATAGAGAAACATGTGATGAATAGGATGACAGCTAAAAACAATGTTTGTATGTAGGTCGACAATTAGGAAATAAAATAGATGTTGATATGTGAATGACTGACTGCCCATGGTGTGTGTGTACATGTGTGTGTGACATGTGTGCGAGTGTGCATGTGTGTGTATAAGTGCACATTGCAACACTAAATTCCCAGCTAAATATAAATTCTAGCCTGGAGTATCTTCTGGGAAAACCTCACTTTCATTCTACCCTGAGCCTAAATGTCTGGGAAAGCTTTGCCTCCATTTAACTCATTCCCTCACTTTCAGTCATACTCCATCTAACACA